>JAVQJG010051437.1:0-44119 GCA_036024015.1 Craterocephalus amniculus | reverse complement strand
ATGTACCATTGTTCACTCGCAAATCCTAAGATAAGTGTAAAAAAAAAATGTTTTATGCTTGGTGCCAACATTAAAACCTGGGCAATAGATTCAGACAATTTGGTAAGATATAAGGATGGCAAGTTCTAATTTTGATTTTCCTTCAAAAGTTACAAATATAATAATTTACTTAATTTGAAGCCATTCTTGCAAATAGATCACCTCTTATGCATGCAAAGCCTGTAAATGCAGTTTTATTCCCCTCTTCTGTGCACGTAAATGCACGCAAGCCACAAGCACATGCACTTCAATAGGCTGCAGTTACGCCCAAGACCTGAGGGGGGCGGTGTGTCGCATGAAACGTGCAAACTCCTTAAAGTTCCTTTAAGGAACTGACTGGACAGAGTTGCAGAACTTAGTGTTGGTGTGAACAAAACATTAAACATGGCAACGACAAGAGTCTAGCTTTTGTTTGTTTTCCACGATAATCTCAAAATTAACCACAGTACCTCCAAACCAAATATACAAATTATTGTTTTCAAAACTTTGCTCTTTTTACTGTTGTTGATTTTCGGTTTAACATTTAGTGAATTTGGTCCCCATACAGTTGTCCCCCTGTTAGTGCAGCTTGCAAATGTGTGACATTAATTCCTAAAAGTACATGCACATGAAGATGTAAATAAGTTGTAGACATCTGCACAGCCCACAGCTCATGACCATAGGTGAGAGTAGAAATGCAGAGCTTCAGTTTATAGCCCAGCTCTGACAGGCTGATGCAGAGTCCACATGACTGTCTACACTGCAGCATCAATAAGCCTCTTCATAAATAAAGATCCTGTGATACTTGAGCCACTTGGAATGTGGAACCACTTAGGGCAGGACTTCATCTCCAATGGGAAGAATGTGCCCTCCACTTTTCCGGGTGAGGATGGTCTTGGATTTGGAGCTGCTGATTCTCATCTGAACTTCTTCACACTCAGGTGAGACTTGTTCCTCAGAGTTGGAGAACATACCCTGATGAAGCCAATGTCTGGAAAAACCAGAGACTCAATTCTGAGGCCATCCCTGACCAGAACCCTCGGCATCTCTGCTGGGAGTAGAAATTACTGTATCACCATGAGAGTTATGAACAGAATCAGAGACGATGAGCAGCCGAGTCCAGACCTCACTGGAAATTAAATAAAATGAGACTCACTGATAGCAAGGTGGACGTAGCTCTGACGTTTTGTTCAGTGAACAGACAGCTTCTGCAAGGATATGGCAGTCTATCAGGAGTCGTTTTTAAAATTGTTGCTTTCAATGATTCTACAAAAAGGTTATCTACAGATTTAATTTGTCAGATTTTATTGAAAGAGACAAAAACTCCAAACAACAATTTTGTTGGAGGTATATCAGACAGACCTTGGCTGCCTGGTTTAGAGTCAAATAGGCCAGACTCTCCAAGCATGGATTGTTTTCCACAGATGAAAAAGGTTAACACCTTTTGTGACAGTTGTATGAAACACTTGAGTTAACAAGCTCAAATGTGATTATTTTCACATTAATGTGCAAACACAAGCACACGCAAACGACGGAAAAAAGACAAAGCTATTTCCAAGAGGACAGATCAACAGATTACATCTCCTGACAGAGCAACAAGCTATATGTGAGACTGTTCATTTCCCACAGCTGCATTCCAGTCAGATGTGAGATCTTTCCAATGTTCACTGAGCAGGTCTTGTTCCTATCTTTATTCAACACCACAGGCTGAGTTTCAACAGATGATCTTTTGATTTCACCCTGGTCTTGCTCTGAGATGGTCCCTGCTCACTCATAGATTTGCTTTTCTGTTGCTTAAAGGTGAACACTTGCTCTCAGATACTATTTGCTTCTTGCAAATGATAATTGGCTTCTTGCACAGCTGTCCTGCACTCTGACATCTTTTTAATGCATTTCAATTTCTAGATTTTTTTGTGACTCACAACACTTTAGTATTTGATTTGATAAAAAGTTGACAAAATATGCTAAGATCTAAATATCTTTTCAGTAAAGTTGACTATTAAAGGGTCAACAGATGCTGAATTCTCCAGCTAAATACAAACCTTTGATAATCATCCAAACCTGAAAAATGGATTTGTCATCCAGTGAGAGAATACAAACTTTATTCTGTACTTTGTGTGTACTATAGCATTTTACCAACAAAAAGTCCTGAAACAAAAACCTTGATTTCAAGTTTAAATCTAAGGTTGTTAAAGAATCTGCACATGATGCATTTTGACAGATTCATAAGGTTGAGAATATTTGTACTATAATCTGATACATTGTTATTTTGTTTCAGGATATTTTGCATACTCAATAAGAGGGTTTTGACTTTCCTTAACAGAACCTCTGCACAAAAATATGAGGGACTACACACTGAAAGTTGTATGGATTTTTTGTTTCATTTCACATATTACATTCTGCAACACTGCAGGAATTCCATTCCAGAACATGAGTGACAGGTAAAGGGCCCTAATTGCTTACATGGTGATATTTGACGGAGACTGTAATTCCTATTTCCAGAGCAGTATCTATTATGGTGTAAATGTGGACCCACTCAATGATACGTTTTACTTGTTGATCTGCTTTGTTTTTAATTCTCTGTTCCTTTTTGCCTTCCCTCTGACAGGTTTGTGGACCTTTTCAAAATGGAATTTGTTCTGAGTTGAACCAATTAGTTTTCCCTGCTTACCAACCCGCTGGGTTTCCTTATCTTCCCCTCAAAAAATATAGGCCTTAATAAAAAGGTGGTTCATGTACAAAAAAGGGCTGAATGTCCTCTTGAAATAAGTGCTTCTCAGAAAAAACAAATAGTAGACAAGAGTGTAGAAAAGAAAAGGGGCAGCAATAGAGTCAAATTATGATTTCACTAAGATAACTAGCTTTGTGCCCCAATGATTCTCTTGGACTCATAATTATGTTCTATTTTTAAAGCGGATCAATGCAAGTCTGGGTATGTTTACCATGCAGTGCGATCGCCAAAGCTGTAGGGGGAGATCCAGAGCAAGGAAACAGGCGACAGACGAAGAAGAATGTTGTAAACAGAGGCAACTTACGGTTGTCTTGAAGAGGCTACGGGTAGTTAGCATGGCTTCAAAGGCATCTAGTAAAAGTAATTATCAAAGAAGTATAAAATCAAAAACCGAATCGCAGAGTAAACATGCATATTTGTCCAAACGGATTTACGACCGGCCTTATAGCGGTAGTCTAGTGTATCGCGAGACTTCCAAACCAAAACAAGCGCGAGCGTCAATGGGCTAAACTGCAAGCGCCGTTTCTGGTAGGGGGAGACCTGATAGAGGAGGAAATGTACGCTTTTTCATCAGAACAGGTCAGTCAAGCAAAATAATTACTTCCAAGCTGCTTTATGACGATGATAAAGCTGCATAGAGACTTGCACAGAGCCTTTTTAAGATTTTTTTTTTTGAAATTTTAGAATTGTGACATAAATAAAACCCGATATTCATTTTTTTAAACAAAAAAAAAACTATTTTAGAATTGTGAAATAAAAAAATGACGATATTGGATTTTTAGATTTGATTTTCCCACTCATAACAGGTATCGCACCACAAAAATATCACTTGTGATTTCATAGGAATGAAGTGTAATCTTACTTTTATTATCTTAACATTCTTCTATAGGTACGTTTAAAATCCAGAAAACCAGGCTGCAGAGGGAAGGATTTGACCCACGTGCCACCACTGACCGGCTGTACTTTTTGAACAGTCGGGCTGCACGATATGAGCCCGTGGATGAGGAGCTCTACAATACTATAGTGGAGGGGAGAATGTCTCTATGATGTGGGGGGCGGGACAGCCAGAGTGCCTCAGTTAAACAGGCGGAACAGGTGCTGTTAATGCTAAAAAATGCTAGCGGCAAATTCTGCAACAGTCAGTCTCGGTGCCCCACTGTCTGGACCATTCAGGGAACAAATTTGAGAGGACTACATACCTAGACAGAGTACTGTTTCAGATCATGTTTTAACATTGTAGAAGTAACACACCTGGACATAATGCGAGGGCATTTGCTCCATTTAATAGCTTCCTTATAGTTATTTAAATGAACACCTCAAAAAAGCCTTTGAGCGTCGCTGCACATAGTGTGGATATCTTCCACAACCAGTTTGGAATAGGAGACATGTTACATTAATGTTGTTAGGAAATAAAGGGTAGTATCAAGTCAAGCTTTGTTACAGGGTATTACCCGTTTAGGAAATGCTGTATGCTGCAAGGTTAATCCAGTGTAGGTTAACTACAGTGCTGCTGTGTGTTTGAATGCAACTGAGAGAGAAGGGTTCAACATGTGGTCTGAGTAGCTACTAGTTCAAAAACTAAGCATGGTGTTGTTCACGTTTTAATGCAATGGAAAACCAATCTCACTCGTCAGGTTGGAAAATCTGAGCACTACTGGCACGGGTTTGCTAATACTCACGTTAATACTGTACGTGCCTTTTATGAAGCTCCTCCTGTTTCATGTGTTCATGTTTTTTATGGAAAGGATTTCAGATCAGAGACCGGTGGCTATTCTGTGTCATGCAAAACTAGGTCACACATTTTGACGGTTTTTATCTAACAAATTCTTTTATTGTAGTAATATACTGTATAGGTGTTGGGGATTGTGATTTGTGTTCCCAAATATTCTGAACTACATTTGTTCCATTGTAATCCAAATTAAAGATTTCTAAATGTATTTGTTTCTCGCATTTCATTAAAAACAATTGACAGATGACTTTGTAACTTTCATGCTGGTGTGCTGCTGTACTTTAACCAGGCATTCCCATCATATAAAATAAAAAAAGAAACCTTACAATTCTACACAAGATTTGTATTGATTATTTTCCAGGAAACAAGAAAATTGGCCACCAGGTAGACTAATGATCTGTGGATAAGTCTATCCTTATTGGTAAGATTTTCAGCGGGTATTCTTTACATGCTGTACAAAAGTAGGGAAAGACTTGTGGTACTATGATGTCTGTGAAAGCATAAAGAGGCGTTCTCTCCTCAGGATCATAAAATGCGACCTTGCCTCGGTCCATGTCCAAAACCACTCGTATGACTTCCGGTCTCCTTTTCATACTGAGCGGTTCCCACGGCGCTGTGCAGGCTTTATGCTCTCCGTTGCGAAATCTTATAGTCCAGAATCCCTCTGATGGTGTCAGCACGTGTTTACCTTTCCTGTTGATGGACTCACTGGCTACTCCCACCACCCAGTAAGTGTTGTCCTTCACCTCTACATCCCAGCTGTGGTGTCCAGACGAATAGCCCTCGGCGGCGAGCATCTCGGCACTGATGTCGAAGCGTTCGGGGTTGTCCGGCAGCTTGAAAATCTGAGTAGAGTTCTGCACAACAGTGAGATCCTCAGACAGGATGAAGCAGCTGGCTGCTGTGTTGGGATCCAAAATCACTGGAGCTTGAGGGGGAAAAAGGTAAAGAGCATTAATGTGAGAGGGAATGAGTGGAACAGTAAACATTCTCAGTAGTTCGGATAAAAACTTACTGTATTTAATTATTTTCCTCATTTTCTCCCACACTTTATATTTGAGAGAACCCAGGTGCTTGGCCACGTCAATCAGAGCGTCATGCATCATTTGTGGATCAGGAGGGCTTTTCCAGGTTCTGAAAAGACACAGGTACAGGTTGAGAATTTTGTCCTTAAGGCTGTTTATCCTAAAAACAGGGAAAACACTTACCTTTTTATTGTTTCCTTGTAATTCTGAAACAGAATTAAAAGAAAGACTTTCATGTCATATGCAAGCGAATGTTTGAATGTACTAATCTGAATTCGCCTTTCGACCTTATCTACCTGAAGAAAGGGGATGTCTTGACTCCTCATTTCCTGTTCCACTAATCTGATCGTATTGGAAAGAGACGTCACTTCACTGGTCATCTCCTCGATCCTCTGGGTGATCATCAGGTTCTTCTGAGCCTCCTCGGCTTTTAGAGCTGAAAGTCTAGCCTCTTCCTGCTCTCTCAGGAAACGATGAAGGGCTTCGAACTCCTCTTTGATCTGTGTTTCTGTGTGTTCAGCTTGGTTCTGGAAGGAGAGCAAATCGACGGGTCACTACCTCTCCACCTTGACTCCAACATACACTCAAGGTAACATTTAGCACTGATGAGACTGACATTACCTTGACGTGCTCTGTCATTTCCTCGCATGCCATTTTTGCTTTTTTGTAGTGCTGTAACTTCTCTTTTAAGGGCAGAAGGGCATTCTTTAGTTCCTCCTGAAATGTCAGGGACAGAGGATCAACTCTTAAAAACATGGTGAGTCTGGCAGGTGGCCAAGCTGTCAGCATGCTGAGGGGCTGTCAGCTGACGCATACTTTTCCACGGCCGCATTCCATCTACATGAAAAGCTGCACAATACAGAAGGATCAAGGGCTCAGATCTTTGGAAAATGATCGAATGCTTCGATGACATGAGCAAACCTGAACTCGTGCCCTGAATCCACACAACGACCCAACTAACAGATTTATTTGCTCAGTGTTTCCTCGTCTCTGGAGAAAGTAGCGGGGAGTAGGATTAGTGTGAATATAGTGTGGCAGAAACCTTGTGGGAGTCAAGTTTCAGTCCTTTCGGGACCCCAACAGCAGCAGGATACCAAATACATGATTCTATAATTAGAATGTTAATGAACTCTGCCAAAAGCCTTCACACATACACTATCCGAATGTCACACTCAGATGAGCCCCAATGTCAATATGAAGAACTTTTTTTAAGCAAATAATGATTCTGTAATAATGTCCAGGTGCAAGGATACAGTGATAATTCTGTTAATGAAATGAATGAATTTAATTCCTTAGAGCTATGTCTTACCCATTACCACTAAGGATGAGGGTGAGGATGAGGACTTGTGTGCTCCTGTGTTCCTACATATAACTCATTATTCAAATACTTTGTTCTCACCTCTTCCAGCTGTTACTATCAACAGAAAACTGGAAATTATTTTGAGCTGTGTAATATATTACAAGAAATTTAAGTTGAAGATTCGTAGTTCAAACAATGGAGCTGTGGACCGCATGTTAAACTGTGAAGTGAACATCCTTGTGACATGGATGTACCTACCTTACAGTCATGAGCGCCTTCCCTAATGGGGTAGAGTCTGTGCCCCTTGTGTGCAGCTGTTCTGCCACACATGCCGCATATTGGTTCTAAGTCTTCCACACAAAAGAGTGTAAACTTTTCTCCGTGCTCGCAACAAGCCTCTGGGTCATTCCTGCTTCGATCTTCTCTGAAGGATTCACAGGACTTCTGCAGCACTGAACTCACCACTATCTGATCCATGGAGGAGCGGCGCCAGCACAGAGGACAGCAGTTGGAATCTTTAGTCCCTTGTGTGTCCCAACTGTCTTTCAGACAGGCTTTACAGAACCTGTGTCTGCAAGTTAGGACCACCGGCTGACTGAGGATATGTCCACAAATTGGACAGGAAAGGTCATCATCAGAATGAACACGTCTGGTGGCCATTCTTCTTCACAGCGAATTGATGATAAGGCGAGCTCTACAGTCCCTCCCACATCTCTGGCAGGCTACCTCATCTTAACCTCAGAAATAAGTGTTAATACTTTGGCTCCCGGAGGCATATCCCATGTTATGCTGTGTTGTGTCGAGCGTGCACATTGCGCATTCTCAAATAAACACCCCTCATATTAAAACAAATCTCCGTTTACATTCAGGAGATCGTATCTCGGTAAACCAGCACAAAATCTTATAAACCGGAAGATGACAGAAAAGAGAGAGGTGATGCCAGGAGAATGTGTCAGAAGAGGCTCTTTTTGATTTAAGATATGTTATCATGACCTCTGGTTATCTGAGAAGTTTATGAAAACAACCAGTTGCAGTGTAACGAAAGAAGGGAAACAATCCAAAATAAGACTAAGGCTGAGAGTGTAAATAGAAAGAAGTGGTGACCACTGGAACATTTTTACGGATGTACTTTTTTCCATCACCATGTAGTTTAAAACAAGAAAGTTCATGCGATTAACTTCAGTTAGATTTATATTCTACTTGTAGGATTGATAAAGCATTTATAATGTACATTGCACTTCATTCATTTAATTACAGTATTGTACACACACATACACACACACACACAGCATTTGACGTCATGCTGACCTAATTTCTACTGTAATCCAGTAATATAATAAGCAAGCTAGTTTACGGGAATAAATGTAGAAGGGGAGTAAGCAGAATGTGCTGATGGAGGGAAAACTGCCATTGGAAAATACTGGTTTAAGCAGCGCAGCAGCACATCGAAAATGTGTTTGTTTACCAAAGCACTTTTTGTGTTTTATGTAAAGTCTGTTTTACCAAGCAGGACAGTTCAAACCTTACGCACATTATTCATTTTTATTATAGACTTCAACAAGAAATTTGGCAAATCTAGTGTATGAAAGGCAAGTTTATTTTCTATTTACAGTAAAGCTTTTTAATACATCACAGAAAAGCTGTGACTATGTGAACTTTACAAAAATTATTGAAGTTAAAATGACGTTGTTTGGAGCTGCATGTACATGTAATATGGTTGGTTATAACATGGATCTGCACTCAAATAAGTGAAATGAAGAATAATCTGTGGATGAGATTCCAGAGAAGAAGTTAGTGTTCAAACCAGTAACTATAGTTGGGAGCAGGCAGCTGAAATGGGGAAATTAGTCTAAATTATGACTTTGCCCATGTTTTAGTCTCCACCACTTACTTCATACTGAAATACACAAACATAAAGATCCTCTAAAGTAGACCTGACATTCAACATGTCCTTTCAATTTGACTATGGACTTATTCAGACTTTTTTTAACCGGATGCATTCTGTAAATGCTGCAAATGTTGCAAGAGATAACTGGGATACAAGCAAGCATGAGCCTAACTTGTTGCAGGATAACAGACACTGAAAACTATTTTTATTCTGCTTACCTTACAATTTGTGAATGCTTCCTTTATGGGACACACTCTGTGGTTGATATGCAGGCCTGATCTGCTGCAAATAGAGCAGACTGGCTCCAGGTCAGCTACACAGAGGAGATACATTCTCTCATCATGTGCTTCACATGACTTATGTGGAAGTCCCAGACAGTGTTCAAAGCAAAGAGGACACTCTTTAGCACCAAACTGTGTCCAGAACTGCTCCAGACAATAATTACAGAAGCATCGAGCACAGCCTACGCAGCAGAGGACCGTAGGAGCCAGAAAGGTTTCTCCACACGCAGCACAACTGGACTCGTCCTCCACCCGATGTGAGATGTCCTCCTCCATCTGTGGGATTCAAAGCAGTACTGATGGGGTCCAACAAGGCAGAAAGACCTATATTCTGTTAGCGAGCCACTTGGTCGTTTGCCTGCGTGTTGTATTGTAGCAGAGAGAGAGACCCAGCCACTCTGGTTTCACTATAAATCATCCTGCACATATAAGGGAGGTTTTCAGCTGTGCTAAAACAAGACCAAGAACCAACAGAAAAGAAAATATTTACTAATTTTCATTTCAGATTTAAAAGATAATATGAAGTTATGTGATATTGTTCTTATATTTTAGTTTTTTTCTGATTCTACAGCTGATTTTAATTGCTCAAATTTTGATGCTTGACTTTTAATGGAGAAAAACATTGTCAAATCTGATAAATAATTTTGTGGAGCATTCATATTTGATTGAAATAATTATTTTACACATACCAAGGTCATTGGAAAAATATAGGCATTCTCTAAAAACGTTATTTATATATTTGTTTGCTGCTGTATAATCCCAGATTATTAACTCCTAATCATGTTTGATAAAGTATAATTTCAACCAAACTACAAAAAGAAGTAAGGATATTATGCTAAATATTAATGATCTAGTTGTCATTTAATGTAGCAACAAAAAACACCTTTTTAATCACATGCTCCGCTTTATTGATTTTTTACACAGGAATGACAAAGTGCAAAACATATGTCACAAAAAAAGTAAGATCTGAACAAACAGTAGCTTTTGAATACATGAGCAGGAAAATAATCAAAGGAAAATAAGAACTGAAGTTGTGACAAGTACAACTTCTGGTCCTGAACAACATGGATCTACCCGGAATTTCTTCCACAGATGCATGGATTAAAACCCCACTTGAGCTCAGTCAACACTCCACACGTGAAATGTCTTTTCTGGCTGACATGAGATTAAGGCAACCCTGAACACTTACTTATAAGCAGTGCTGCTCAACAGAAAAACACTAAAAATGCTAATGTTCCCATAGAAACCACACAGATATGTGTTTAACCAACTATACTATACATTCTTTACATAGAATTTACATGGGGAAAAGTAGGGATTCATAGTAATTATTTTTAAAATGTTTTTGTTAATATTATGCAACATCACACGAAAGAGAAATTGACAATGTATACGAAGTGTTTCTCTGACAAAATTATTATGTACTTAATACTTTTTGGCATCGTTAACATTTAATAATTCTTAGTACAAGTACACTACTATCCATCTATTTCATACTTTTGTCTTCATGTACCAGAGGTCACTGGGGCAAAATACTGTATCTTTATATCAGCTTTCTGTCGGGGTGATCAGAAGCTCGTCCTGAACGCTGGTGTCGCACCTCCAGGTGTTTGCTCTGCACGCGGTCAAAGTGCTGGAGCAGCTCGCCGTAGTCCACGTGAGCTTGAGAGGCGCGTCTGGACGCCACTTTCTGTTTAGAATCCATGTACTTGGATTCGTCCACGGTCCTCATAAGCTCCGGGTTAGGGACGCACTTCAAGCGGTGGGAGAGCAGCTGGAAGGCCTGGCTCTGCGGGAGCAGCATCAGGAGGCCGTACAGCGCTTTAATCAGGTAAGGGTTGTTCTCCACGTCCAGCAGCTGCAGACGCAGGTAGGTAAAGATGGGGCTTTCGATCAGCTGCACGAGCTTGTCAACCTCCATCAGGAAGTCTACCGTCACCTCCAGATTCCCGAACTTTTGGATGAGATCGTAAGCGTGCTTGTAGTTCTGAGTGAGGAAACAGAGCGACACGGTGGCGACGGGGTTGTGGCACCAGGAGCGATACAGGCAGCAGAACAGAGCGCAGCTTTCCTGCGTGTGCAGGTCTTTGAGTTGATTGCGCAGCTGAAAGAGCTCCGCAGAAGTCAGCAGGATGGTGTTGAGGGTCTGAACCATGGTGGAGGCAAATTTTAGGTCCTCCTCCTTCAGCAGGATGTCGGCCATAGAGTGGAAGATGTTCTCCGCGTGAAGCAGCAGACACAGCTGTCTGATGATGAAGGCACCTCTGTTCTCCAGCAGCTTCCGCTCCAGACTGAAGCGCTTCAGCAGGTTGATCATGAACTTGTAAAAGTAGGAGTTCATACTGGGAGTGGAAGGAGAGGAGTCCATGGCTTTGGAGCCGGGCTGCTGCCCCGGCTTGGGACCGTCTGGCACCTTCAGTACCAGTTTGTTGTCGGTGCGGTCACACGATGACGCCAGGTCTGTCTGACCAGCCGGGGACGACGCGATCTCCGCCAAAACCTCCAGATCTTTCAGGATCACCTCATCGGACTCGTCGGACAGCGTTTTGAGCAGGATGGGGAAAAGGCTGTCTGTGTGGCGAAACATTTTCCGAGGCGTCTTGATGTAGAGGTGATAAAGCCATTTGAGCACAGCGATGCGGGTCATCATGCCAGTGGAGGAGTCGTGGAGGTGGCGGTCCAACACCTGAACAATCCCGTCGAGATCCAGATTTACTGGAGGCCGATCGGCACTCGCCGGAGTGAAAAAACTAATATTACTGAAACCGACGGATTCTTGCGAGGCGTTCAGCATATCGTTGCTGTCCGGCTCCGTTTTGGGCTGGCCTTCGCCTGTGGACGGGGATCCAGTGCTTCCGCTTTTTTCCTCCTCATCCTCATCATCCTCAGGAGTCACCAGTTTCATCAGGCTGTGATTACAGGCGCTGGCCGCTTCTTTGGTGTTTTTCTTTCTGTCGTCATAGGAGACGCAAGGCAGCACTGCAGTTAAGATGCCAGAGGAATATGGGAGCACCACTCTGCCGGCAAGCTGGATAAACTCCCTCATCCACGTCATGGCCGTCAGCTGGATCAGATCATTTGTGAGTTTGGTTTCATCCGCAACTTGGCAGTGAATGACGAGGATGTTGGCCATCTCAGCAAACTTCACACTGGAGGGTGTCTTCTTGATCTCTTTCAGGAACTCCCCCAGCACCACCTCGCATGTCCGACGGATCTCCTTGCTGTTATCGCCGAGGATCTGGAAGAGCCCATCCAGGATTTCTGGGAGATAGTCTAACAAGTGTATGTCTGGGACAGACTCCAAGACATGAATCCAAGAAATAATAAACTGCCTGGCATATTGATTATTAGAGTAGATTCTCTCTCTCAGCAGGGGAACAAAAGCCACCAAGTCAAACGTGTTACTTTCTGTAACAATGTCTTTCAGCAGTCTGTCTAAGAGTTCAGATCCGCTTTTGACATTGGGGTCTGGATCTGCTGCGAGCTTGCTGAGACCGTCAAAAAGCAGGTTAAAGTGTGGCAACACGGCTCCCCTGGCCACTTTAACTATATTATAAAGAGCTTCACAGGCGTAGTAGCGCAAGCGGCTGTCTGAGTCATTGAAGCACGTGAGAACAGGCTCAATGAGCTCCTTCAGATACAGACCCGAGTCCTTTCCGAGGGCGATGGAGCAAGCTGCCAGTCCGATGAGACCCCCCTTCCGGCTGTGGGGATGTTGGGAGAGAGCAAACTCCGAGGCCAGGATCTGGATCACATGTCTGATCTGGGTAGAGTTGTTCTGAGCCACAAATTCCCGCACCAGCTTCTCGATTTCAAGAGCTGCGACTTTCCTCTTTTCATACAGTTTGTCATTCAGAGCTCTGACAATGTTGGGCGTCAGCGGCGAAAAGTCCTTTTCCGTGGTCATATTCACGCCCGCAGATGTCCCGGATCACGGCTACTGAAGTCTGAGCGGATACGTGACCACGGCTTGCATTAATGTTAGTTTAATGGAGAAAATACGCCAACATCTGATATCATTTGCTAACCAGGAAGCTTTCTGACACCAGTCAGCTGACTAGTTGGTTCCGCCGGAAATACGTCACCATTGCGTCTTTTATTTGGGTCCCGCTTATTTGAATCTCGTAAACTCTTATTAGCTTCGTTGGCTACGTGTTGCTTTAAAGTTATCGTTTTTTGTTTACCGATCATATCTAATTTCAGTAGTAATCTGTTTTCATTGTCAGAGAGTTTTCTTTCAGCCGCTATCAGTGATGGCGGGTCGCAATTCTTTTCACTCGCAGCTCTCCTCCATCATGGAGACGATGGCCAAGTCTGCACTGTCTCAGGTCTGCAAACTGGTGGATGAAGACTCGTCTGAGCTCCGGTTGGAGCTCTCCCGGCTTCTATTTACAAACTCCGCTCTGGCAGAAAAAGTAAATAGTCTGGAGTGCGAGCTAACGATCGTAAGAACCGACGCCCCCAACTTGAGTAAATGTTGTCGCAGCGTAGGTGTGCAAACTGTCTGCAACCGAGGCGAGGACGTCCATGATGGTACCTGCGTTTCTAAGTAACACTAGTTCAAACAGCGTCAACAGAAATGATCTGAATAGTTTCTGTATTTATTACATTTGTGTTTTATTGATTTTTCTTAGTAACTGGGCCCCCCACGATAGACGGTATTTTTGGAAAAGACTGGTGTATGAATCTATGGAAAGACAGAGACCCATACAGTCTGCAGAAATGCACCGACTCTGCTCAGCCCGCAGACAAGGTGAGAAGGTGCACAGTTATAAAGCCCGTGATGTCTTTTTTCCTATGAGTAATAAACAATTCTGTTTACAGGAATGCACTGAAAAATTATGGGAAAAAGTTTAGATATTAACAGATGGAGTCAGATTAAATACATAAAAACACCTGTGATCAACACAATATTACAGTAAGAAATTCTGCTGATGTGAGTTGAAAAGCAATATAATGTTGTTTTGCTCATGAAGGTTTGTATTATCTGCAAAATAATGTTAATATTCAATAATAATGATATATTATATATAAGTGCATGTCATATTGGCCGTACTTTTTCCTGATAATGCCAAGTAATGTAATGATTAAATGCAATGTTTGAAAACAGGATCAACAAAATAACCAAAAACTAGTGGAGCTATTGGTCTAACATTCAGCACGTTTTTAATTTCCATGTTTTTTTGTTGTTTTCTGCATGCTTTCATTTGTGTTTTCATCTTTCATCTGTGTTTGCACCTTCTCATCCCACAGAATAAAGATATCAGTATTATCAATATCAATCACATCAAGGTGGAAGCCAGTTAAACACAGAGAAGAGCCAGTCTTCACCTCTGACTGAGCCGGCTATGGATTTTCTTCTAAACTGATTAGTCTGCCAACTATACACAACATCCCAAGAGCCTTACATGTTAGTACCTGGTTAAGTACCTGGTAAGAATGCATGGTGACAATAACAGACTCAAATTATCTGCATTTTGTAAAGATGGGTTTGTCTGTTTCCATGAATTGAGTGTGATGCATGTATCAATTTATTTTGTTTTTGTTGTCTATGCATCAATATCCAAAACTGAATTGTTGAAAAACACACCTGAGACAGATTTGATTGAAATTCAGTACTGTGTTTAATATAACCAAAGAAGAAACACCTGTCCCTAAACTAGAGTCACAAATCCTTCACTTCAAATTTATTCAATTATTTTGGCTGTAGTGGCCTTTATTGTACAAAATGTTGCCTGGTTGGAGGGAGAGGGGACGACATGCAACAAATAGCCCTTAAACAGGGATCTTGAAAATTTCAAAGGAGCAGTGTCCTCAAAATATGAGGTAGCTGCTTAACCAGTTGAAACATGCACTATCCTATTCCCTGATGTAAACAGGTGTTTCTGTCCTCATGTGAAGAAACCTGCACCTTCATACTTGTTCAAAATCATCCACATAACAATCACTGAGTATGATAGATGCAAGAATAGTTCGTCCACATAAGCTAATTCTAATAAAACTTTAATGAAGAAAAAAATACTGCAACAAAAATGTAAGAGCTAGAATCAACAGAGTTTACTTTTTTCTTTACAAGATGACTTAAATAATCAAGATGCTACTGATATTTTTTCAGCTCATGTCCCAACAGATAAAGTACAGTTGTCTGGAAAATAATGAACTAATATTTAATATTTGTGTTTCTCTTTTCTTATTTTTCCTTAACAGGCTGTTGCAACAATGAACGATGCTTTGCTAAAAACAAAAAATGAGGAGTTTGTGCACAAAGTGGCCACTTGTTCCCAGCGGGAAACAGTCAGCACCGAAGGTAAGGGGAGAGGGATACGCAGTGCACATTTCTCAACTTTAACATGTTTCTGAGTGTTTTGACTCCTTGTCTTTACACAGCAGAACATGAGGAGAGTATAGCTGACGAGCCGCAGCAGCTGTCAGTGGATTATTTGGCTGATGGCGGCACATGCAGCTTGTCATTTGATCTGTGCAGAGAGCAGATTGTCTCTGCAGAGTGTGTTGAAGAGCAAACAGGGCAGCTGATGCCCATTAATGACAAAGAAGAGGCCTTCAGCAGTCATATCATTCCAATTGAAGATGATGAAGAAGAAGATGATGATATCCAGTTTGTTCAAGCAAGCCTACAGGAACCAGAATTGAACACTGGAGTGCGGTCCAGTCACGATGAACAACAGACATTACCAGTAGACGACCCTGGAAACTCCAATACTCTGGATAAAGATCCACATGATGACTTTAATATGCTTTACGTAAAACCCACCAGACCTCTGAACACGGGCAAATTCACGTGTCAAACATGTAACCGGACATTCTTTCACAAGGGCACTCTGACACACCACATGAAGGCACACAAGTTAAACTTCTGCAACATTTGTAAGCAGCCCTTTCCTCACAGGTCCAAGTTAAATTCACACACCTGCGTGCCTCCGCTTCCCAGTCAGAGAATCAACAAGTCGTGTGATTTATGTGGGAAGACCTTCGCTAACCCGTCCGCTCTGAGGATTCACTACGTCGTCCACACAGGGGAAAAACCCTACAGGTGCAGTATGTGTGGAAAAGGGTTTACCCAAAAAGGCAATCTGAAATGCCACCTGCGCATCCATACTGGTGAGAGACCTTTTCGCTGTGTGAAATGTGGCAAAACCTTCACGCAAAAGGTGAACCTCAACCATCACTTAATGGCACATTTAAATCGGGAGGTTGTCGGGGAAAGGCCGATAAATCAGAAAACGCTTAAAAACGTGCCAGCAAAAAACTGTTAGTGCTGGGTTGGTAGCTTTAGTCATTACACTGCATCTCCTCAGTTTAGCGTAAAGCTAGTAAAGGCTGTAATGTTTAAGTCTTTATTGTTGTGCTTAAAATGTCTGCTGTGGAACAGAAGTTTTTTACTGTGATTATTTTTTTACGACTTAAAGTGTTTTTCAGTGTCCCGTCTTTACATTAAAGTCATGAATGTCCACGTTGTGGTTTGAATTTTATTTCTGAATGACTTTTGTCTAACAAAACTTCCCTTCAAGAATCTCTTACTAGAGAGATAAATGTTTCCAGGTTTTTATTGTGGATTTTTTTCAAAAACATTTTTCTTTACAACTGAGTTTCAATAAACAAATATATATATATATAAAAAGATTGAAAGTAGTGCATTTAATTTTAAATAATCCCCGGCTGGCTACTTACATTTTAGACTGTCTAGTCTGTGTCTTTGTAGAAAGCCCTATGAATACCTGACACAATTTACGCCGTGGAACTGGAGCATCTGGGTGCAGACATGGGTGCTGCTTAGTATGAGCCATTTTTATCTAGATTAACTCTACAATTGCTGTGAGATTAATCTAGATTAAAAAATTAATCTATAGCCAGCACTAATATGTTTTATATACATATATATATATATATACATATACACACACATATATATATGCCCATTTGAAATTGTAAAAACAGTGGTGTGTATGAACCAACTGGCTAGTCTGTCTCTGTAAAACTATGAATACCTGGTACAATTTACCAATTTACGCTGTGGAACTGGAGTCCGTTGTGGTCCGTTGACATGGGTGCTGCTTATTACATTGCAATCTAGATTAATCTACATTAACTTAAAGATTGCTGTGAGATTAATCAGGATTTTAAAAATTAATCTATGCCCACCACTTTACGCCCATTTGACATTCGGAAAACAGTAGTGTGTGTGAACCGATCATGTAAATGACAGTTTGTGTAAATCTGAGCTGACACTAGTTTCAATCAGACTGGTATCCGTGTAAGGTATTTATGTAATGGAAGGGGCAGGGCTAAAGCGCAGAGCACATACTGAACACAGCAACAGTGCTCAGTTTTGAATTATGAACAGACCACATTATGAATTGGGATTGATGGTAAACTGTTGTAATGTAATTCATCGCAACAATGTTAGCAAGTGCAATGTTAAAATATTAACGCACATTTCACAATACTGGTATCCCTGATTAAAATAGGCATAGGATGACTTGTATGAATGTGTGTGGGCTGTTAGTATCTGTGTGAATTTTCATAAGTTTACATGCAAGATGTTGCTCTCCATTTGTAAAATATGCATGATTTCAGAGGTGTGTGGGAGAGTTATAAAAGCATTCTGTCCTATAGGGCACCTCAAATGTTTAAATATTTATTTCAAACAGTCTAAACAAAGTACATCTGATAGTGATGATGCTGAAAGCAGAAAATTATCCACAATAAAAAAACTGCAGTTTTTCACAAGGATTCTTCACTCAGCTGATCTCTTCAAGGGAACCATCACAGGCAGATCTTTTAGTGAGTACAGATCATCTCTGTTTAGGAATAGACAGCGCAAAGGAAAGAAAAAGAAAAATCATAAATGCAATATCAGCACAACTTTATACAAGTATGATGCCACCATAAACTATCTTTAAATTTCTGAACGTCAACATTTTCACAACATTTCTGTTCTTCAAGGCATCCATAGCTAGTTTCATGCCGAGAACAGGAGCAAACTCGCAAACAGTTCCTTTTTCTTGAATTATGTTGCAAAGAGGTAGTTTTAAAAGTTTATGCTACAAGTGTGCAAACCATGGAAACCTTCCCAGAGTTATTGTTTTGGCATTTTCTGGGACAGGCCTTCTGTGGCCTGCGATATGAGGTACTGTTATATGCAAAAACAGATATAATTAAGGGGAGGTTTCTTCTTTTCCTCATAGCTTACATAAGTTTGACTCCACCTACTCCTGAGAGACAGACTCCACCTGGAATCAAAAGATGTAAGGACAGCATCACTATCTGGAGTCAACCCACAAGCCTAAAAAACATCACCAACATCCCTATAACCACTCTACTGGTGCCATCTCCTACGTACCCTATCCTCTGCTCTGCTGCTCATCATACTGTGCTTCAGAGACTGCAATACAAAGTCACACTCTAACCTCATCGCCACTTAGGACACAACGGTAGTGGGCCTCATCGGCAACAGAAACTAACCACCATGCAGACAGGTGGTGTGCTGGTGCCATAAAAACAATCTATGTAATGTAAAGGAAACAGATGGTTGTGTTTTTTCCAGAGAGGGTCAGTCTCCTTTGATGATGATGCTTCTAAGGTACCCTCGGCATCATCATGTTTCCTTGTGCGCATGTCTCTGACAACCTCGCCTGGTCCATCAACTGAATTCTGAAGAAGGCACAGCAACATCTTTACTTCCTGCACGGACAGATGGGAGCCAACTTTCAAGGTTTCAAGGTTCAGCAGCAGATCATCACAGCCCTGATTTCCACAGTTCTTCCAAACACTCGCACTTCTCAACAACTCACTCCCTTAGACGTTAACATCCCGCACACAAAATATAAATTTAAAATGAATATCAGATCATCTGAGAACTGCTATTCCACAAAGACCCAAAGTTGTGATGAGAACATTACAATTGAGCACTGTTGTACTCTATAAAGAAACTATATTACATTCCTATGTATGCAGTGTACCTGGAAGGATGACAATTGAACTGAGATGATTGTAGACGATTAGAATTCGTGTCCTCTGCCTGCTGAGGGCATTCAAAACTTAGCAGGGAAACCTAAATCAACTAAACTTAATACAGCATAACCAAATAATATATTAAAAGGGACACATGTTCACTAGTGCAGCAACATCTGCAACAGGGAGAAAACAGACCAAATAGGAGTACCAGTACTAGCAACCATATATACAATACAATGTTTTTTTTTGTTTGTTAAATATTTAGAATCTGAGGTTTATATGGACATACTCGCACAAGCTGAGCCACTCTGAGCTGTACCCAGTTCACTTTCAAAGACTTCTGGTTTGACCATCCAGCTGAAACACTGATGGTGGTTTAAACCGTACTTATAGGCATAACATTTACCACAATCCATGCAGCTGTAAGGTTTTTCACCAGTGTGCGTTCGAAGATGTATGTTCAGAGAGCTTTTCTGAGAAAAACTTTTGCCACAGTCCGGGCAGCTGTAAGGCTTTTCCCCTGAGTGCACCCGCTGGTGCAATTTTAGGTACGTCTTTTGTGCAAAGCGCTTCCCACACACAGAGCAGCTGAACGGCTTTTCACCGGAGTGCCTCCTAATGTGGACCTTCAAGCTGCTCAAGTAGTTAAATATTTTCCCACAAAACAGACACTCAAACCGTTTTGTCGGCTTCAGGGTTTTTGGCTGTATGAGGAGTTCTTTGGTTGGGTTCATATGGATGCTGTTCATGAAGTCTGAGTGTTCCACGGTAGCCGGAGGAGGATTTGGGTTTTCAACGAGAGTGCCCATCGTCGCATCGTCTATCAGCTTGTCCATGATTGTTGGCTGCGCGCGTTGTTGTATTTGACTTTCCGATGTCATGGGGAAGTTGCTTAGTTCTGAGTGAAGCTGCAGGTTATTAACAGATCGGTGAAGCATGTCATCCTCAAACATCCCAACCACTGCAGAATGAGAGAAAACACAGTTAAATCGTAGACGGCATCAGCATGATTAAGATCTGAATTCGGTTTATTTTAAGCCACCACTTACTTTTCCTGTCATCAGTGTGACTCATCTGTTGGCCAATGGGATGATCGTCATAGGTCTCCTCCTTGACAAAGATGAGATCAGGTTCTCGTCCCATTATATCGATTGCCTTACAAGAAGACACCAAATATTCAGCACAATATTCAGTCATTCTTATTAATGGCTAAAATGGTTGAAAACAAATCCAGCCAGCTGACCTGTGCCTCTATATTTGTCATAACAGCAGTCTCTGGTGGTTGTCTTTGAGGGGGCAGCTTGTCTTCTCTCCACAGGTCCATGCACCAGTCTTTTCCAAATACTCCATCAATCGCTGGAGCAGATTGGTGCTGGTCTGAAAGAGAGCACTTCAAATGTGACTTTTCTTACAATAAATGCACTTTTTTTTTTTTAAAAAAATCATTCTAAAAATAACTCGAGTTTGTAACAATCCAGCCTTATTAATGTAAATGTATCTATTACAGTGCTATCAAAAAAGAGCCCCTGCTGTGAAAACTGAAGGACCCCCCAGCCCGGCTGTCTGACCTGCAGGCTGCCTGCGGACGATGCCGTTGTTGACATGTGTGGGGTAGATCTGCGCCTCCCTCGCTGCGCTGAGCTGCACTTCCAGAGAGTAACACCGCTTCTTCAGCGCCTCATTCTCCGTTTTGTGTAGGGATATTTCGGTATGAAGAACGGAAGAGCATTCATCAGCAAGGTTTCCGATCTCAACCAAAGCCGCCTTTGTTAGTTTGTCCAGGATCACGGCGAGCTGCGTCCGAAAACTCCGGTTTGCGGTGTCGCACATCATATCGCTGGAGAACCGCAATATTTCGTAATTTTGGTTTAATTCCCACCGTAGCAACGTCGCTCCTTTAATCGAATATGTGATACAGCTGTGTCGCAAGGGGTTATGGGAAAACTAGCTGTATGCTCGCGCACTACCGTTATGACGAGCGCCTAAAAGCGACACAATTATTTCAACTCTTCTTACTAAAGAGACATTGAAACTGTTTCCTGCTCGTAAAAAATGAATGATTTATGTATTAAAATTGAGTCTATAGTATTTGTTTTAATTTATAAATATATTTAACTAGGTAATACTTCAATTAACGAATGTTTTGCCATGAAGACATTTGTTGATCATATAATTACCAGGCATAGTATTAAAAACGCTTAGATTTATTAATTCAACTTCACCGTTTCAGGAAATTTTTATCAAAAAGAAATTTGCAGCTTCAAGGAACAGATTTTGTTGCTAATATGTAGAATCACTGCCATCTAGTGGTGATCATGTGGAACTACAACTTCACGTTTTTTAAACCAAGGCTCAGAGAATCTTTTTGCATACAATATATTTATTTACGTTCATTTAGTTTATTTTTTACGTTTCAAAATGGTTCATTAAAGTCGTCAACAGATTCTGTGCAACAAGATCCCTCTCTTCAAAGTATGGGACCAAATGATTTTGTTTTTTGGGTAGTAATTTGCATGGATAATCACAAGCTGTGGTTCAAAAACCTCTTCATGTAAATACCTCAGATTTACTGTAATCCTTTTAGTCAGTATTAATTCTAATTTCCCAGATTTTTGAATTACCTATGTTTTGCATATTCATGTGCTCCGGTAGTATCACAAATACTGACTTTAAAATAGGGAGTTGATTCACACTGTTCTGTTATTTAGCCAACAGAACGCAGCATCCATGATTTCCAAAGAAACAATTCCCTATTGATTACAGTATATTGTCTTCTGGCCTTTTTTGATTAAAAAAAGGCTTTTTGTGATTTGCGACTAAAAAATTGTATTTAAGTTTTCCACAGCAACTCAGCTTGACTATGAACATCATAGTCCAATATTCACGATAACTTGAAAAGAATTTTTGCAACCCTATAACCAGAGTGTGCGATGGTGAAAGTAGTAAAACTTCAGTTTTGGACAGTTTGCATGGAGAAATGGTTGAAAACTTGACATAAGAAAGAATACACATGCTCTGTCAGATACTTCCTATGTATTAGGGAAGTAACACAGTAAAAGCAGAGGACACACTCAAATTTGGAGGTAAAATAACTTTATGTTCCATAAAATGTTTGAACTAAACAGCTGGACAATTGAACTGGGTGTATGTGGTGTTTTAAGAGGTGCCATTCATGAATGTTCCACTAAATGTTGGTACAGTTGATCCACTACTGTAAATGTTCAAACTAGGATCTAGATGTACAGCAAGATGTTTTTTCAGATTACAGTTCTTAGTAAAACCTTTGCCACATTTGATACAAACAAAAGGTTTTTCTCCTGTGTGTGTGCGCTGGTGCATATCGAGGGTGCACTTTTGAATGAAGCCCTTTCCGCAAATTGGACAACGATATGGCTTCTCACCGGTGTGTGTGCGCTGGTGGGTGTACAGATGCCCTTTCTGGGCATATCGCTTTCCACACAGTGTGCACCTGAATGGCTTCTCTCCTGTGTGACTTCTCTGGTGTATTTCAAGCTGGCTGAAGCATCTGAAGCTCTTGCCGCACTGTACACAGCCAAACCTCTTTGCAGCTGAGTTCCTAAAATTATGAAGCTTCATATTCCTTAGTACATTTAAGCTTTGGGAGGCAACATTTTGGTCCACACGCTTCCCATCCTCTAGGTTTGTGTGTGTGGGTGTTGCATGTTGATTCCAGTGTGATTCCCTCCTCCCTGGTTCAGTAAGACTCTGCTGGATACTCAGAGTCAGAAAGCTATCAGTGAATAGAGACTGCTGATGCTCTGCAGTGGGTCTGGGATGCTCCATCACATCCGAACTTCTCCGTGTGTCTGAGACTGCTTCCTCCACTCCTATCATGAGCACAGGAACAAATAAAAATATCTCGAATCAGTGACCCTGATAGAGGTCACAGTGATAAAGCTGCTAGAGTTTAGTTACTTCTGAGAAAATCACATTTAATTAATAGGGTTGCATCAATACCAATACCGCTCTAAAATACTCGTACCACGCCCAATTTATTACGTGCAATGTTTATTTTCACTTTAAATTTTTGTTAGATTATTTTTATTTGTTTTTTTTTATTTCATCATTTGTTGTAAAAAAGCAGAGAAGAAAATTAAACCTATCTTCCAATTCATTTCATTTTCTTAGTGTGATAGAAGTTATCAGTACCGGTATCATATCAGTTTGGAAAAAAGTGGTATTGTTGCATCCCTAGTTATTAACATAGCAACTGTGACATGAAGAGTTTAGCTTATAATAGAAAAACATTATTATCACTCACTGATTTCACATGTTCTATTGTCTGTGCTCCTGTTTTCCTCTTCCAGTGGTTCCTCCTTTACCACCACCAGTTCAGTCTGCTCTTTCTGTGGGTGTAGCGGCTAGTGAGAGACAGACGCCACCTGTTACAACTGCGCGGCATATTAGAAAAAAATTACATTTATTGCAAGCATACTTCGGCTGGTGTCTGCTCTTCCCCTTGATTCAAACTGCTGACTTCTGATGAGGAACTTCTGGTTTCCAACTGGTTTTCACTGGGATGCAGCACACGTGTGTTTAGTACACCGGGAAAGGTGACGACAACAACCAAACAAGCACTGTTACTGCATCTACCCAGAGGGTACACACAATAATTATCAAGCCTACCATTTCGGGGCAAGTCTTGCCCTGTCAGGCGACCAAAACACTCCGTTTTCTGAGGACTCCCTCCCTGCCAAGCATGCCGCTGCGTCCTGCCTGCCCCCCTGCGCCATGAAAAGCAACTTCTCCGTTAGCTGCAGTTTCTCTGTGAGCGACGCTATTTCATTTCGCCCTCGTGTTATCTCTATTTTCAGCATCTTGGATTCTATCTCTACCAGTTTACTTATTTCCATCACTGCTGTTTTGGATAGCGCGTCCATGATGGAGACGAGCTGAGCCTGGAAAGAAAAAACAGTCGTCATGTTTCTTTGGTCTCTGTTACAAGGAGATGCGCGCAGACAGGTTGGCACAGTCGGGAGGTCCTCTCGATCCTTTCTGCAACGTGGAGTTTTACACTGCGGTGCACGAGAAGAGCCGTGGCTGCATGTCCACAACATACGCGTGAATCTAGTTAAACTCGGTTGGGATTGAAAATGTTACCTCCTACCGGTGGGGCGGGGGCATCGTAACCTCAAAAAATCCACACAAAAAAAACAGCACACTAAGCTGCTAGGTTTACATTACACTGTTCATATCGGCACATGTTGAAAGTACACAAATCTTTTCTTTTTACAACCAGCTTTTTACATCTTTATTGCGTTGTACCTGTGGACTACACTAACCAGAATGCAGTGTGGCACCACGCAAACTGTGATTGGCTCACGAAGACCCATTTCAGGAAGTAGTGCACAGTATTAACTTTGTCCATTTGCCGACTGAATCCGCAAGACCATCTGGTTTTGAGAATCCCTCTACATACAAGGTAAATGACATCTTGCGTTGTTTAAGTGCAAATCCTCGCATCCTTAGTTGGTTTGTAATTTTAGAAACACGCCTCAATATGTCTGGAGGCGTATTATCTCACTTCAATAAGTACCTGTACTAAAAAGTAGGAGTTTGTTTAGTATAATAGATTGCTAAAAATGGGGAGATTGTTACACACCCTGGCGTACAATTTATTTCCTAATCTACTTCCTCATATTTACTCCCTTTCTGTCTTCTTCCTTGTCAGTACCTGCCACACGGTGCTCTTATGGCTGGAAGAAGAGTGGTGGTTTTTCCCTCCTCAGCAGAGCTGGGTCCAGTGCTGGCCCATCTGGTGAAATCTCGGGCTGACAAGGCCATCTCTGCTCGCAGCAGGTTCACCCTGGGGCTCTCTGGCGGAAGCCTCGTTTCTATGCTCAGCAAAGAGCTAATGGCTCTGCCAGAGCTGGACTGCAGCAAGTGGATGGTTGGCTTCTGCGACGAGCGCCTTGTTTCTGTTGATGATCCGGAGAGCACCTATGGGCTGTACAAGGTATCATGGCTTTGTTTTCATTTAATGTGTTTTCATACATGGAAGTTGCATTTTATAGAAATGCAACTTCCATGTTTTTGTTTTTCTTCTTTTCCAGAATCAGTTATTTTCCAAGATCAACATCCCTGATAGTGGGATCTTAATCATTGACCCCTCTCTGCCCGTGAAGGAGTGTGCTGAGGATTATACCCGCAAACTGAAAGAGGTGCAGTCCTTTTGCAGGTATTTAGATTCATGCATGTGGAGTATTCTTTTTGTACTGATGGCCCTCCTTTCAAATCACAGGCATTCCCAGGTGATGACTTTCCTGTATTTGACATATTACTGCTGGGTATGGGACCCGATGGCCACACCTGTTCCCTTTTTCCAGACCATCCTCTTCTGGAGGTGAGGAACCACTATAAAAGTTCTCCATTTGCACAGTCTGTTTTGTCACTCATTATCCTGTCTGTCCAATCATTTTTTTGTACCCTAACCCTTAACAATCGGTTGGTTGATTGATGATAATCATTGCATTGGCGAAATCTTAAATATAAACTCTAAAATTTACATGTCCTGCAAAGTTTAGAATTAAAAATGAACAAATGTGCAGTATGCACCCTCATTTTGCCCGGTGTTAGATGGGAGAGACTGTTTTTTCATAGCTTCCGCTCAATCCTTCTTGCATGTCTATGAGCTAATCTGCATAATGTATATTTGAGAGTGACCATAAATATTTTTGCTTATGATTCTCACATTAGTCCTTTTTTGGGGTGTAATTAAGGATTTGATTTCTGTGTGTCCCACTTGCAGGAAAAACAGAAAATTGTGGCCCCTATTAGTGATTCTCCTAAACCGCCGCCCCAGCGTGTCACTATGACTTTTCCGGTGGTGAACTCCGCACACTGTGTGGCTTTTGTGTCAACAGGAGGAAGCAAAGCACCTGTTTTGAAGGTACCGCTTAGAAAGTTGTGATCGAGCTTGCATATTTCTAAATTATATTCCTCAAACCTTGAATGTTTAAAAAAGCAGTTGAGCATTTTGGTCTTCACCATCTTACACTGTGGAAACATATAGTGTTTGTGTGGTGGATTTGACAGTAACTTCAAAACTACACCATCAAAAAGACAGTAGTTTATCTATCAGAATGTTTTCTATTTTACTAGTTAGATGGTTAGATAGATAGATAGATAGATAGATAGATAGATAGATAGATAAGACCCCAAATATCACACTGTACTAAAAATGAGATTTGAAAAAAGTGGTTCACTAGGAATACTGTATGTCAATTTTCTAAGTGACCGTAAGCACTCTTTTATTTATTTATTTTTTCAAGAGTCGCCCTCTGCTGGTCACCAGATAAAATGCAATTTTAAGGCACTTCTCTATTACCATATTTTGCAAATTGTCCTCTCATTATTATCATTGCAGGGAGAATTTGTCTCACACAAAATGTTAACACCTTGGTTCCCATAACTCTATAAGTCAACCTAAACTATTTCATAAATAAACCCCATCAAATTAATAGTAATAGCAAATAATCATAAAGTAATGCTAGGAAACCCAGTGAAATATAAGCACTTCTATTAATTATTTGGTTATGGAAAACAGTACTTTTAAGCCACAGGCAGACCATAAATACTGTTCATACTGTTGAACTGCGTAATAATGATGCTGTAACACAATGCTCTCTGTTTTGCAGGAAGTACTGGAGGGTAAGGAAGGTTCAGCGTTACCAGCATCTCGTGTTGTCCCAACCAACGGTGAACTGTTCTGGCTCATAGATGAGTCTGCAGCTGCTTCTTTAACTATCCATGTAGAGAGGCCGGACTCAGGGGCCAAACTGTAGAGCAGTCAGTGTGATGAAGGCAGCACTTCAACCCTGTATGCTTTCATTCCTAAATTGGAGAGTGGTTTATTAGGATTCATAGATAATCTTAAAAAAAAAAACTTTTCAACGTAGCCCTTACTGGATATTTGACTGTGTGTTATCTGTGTTGGGGAGATTTCGAAGGTAACAGTGTGTGCTGTTTTTATTTTCTACAGAATTGTAAATGTGCAATCCTTGATGATAACTATTCTGGTGTATGATTCCACATGCAAGAAGTCCACAAATTAAAATTTCACCATGGAGAGAAATTCTTGTTTTCCACCATGTGCTTTTGTTGTTTTGGAAGATTTTCCCCCTGATTCAATTTGTTTTACAATAAATGGCACGACAGCGCCTTAACCTGACCAAGACACAAAGTTATTTTATTGCAGTTTATTGTTTGGGAAAAGTCGGGTAATAAGTCGAGCCATGTACATGTTTTGTAAATGATGAAATAAAGGCACTTCCTTGGGAATCTGATTTCTTTTTTTTTTTTTTATGTATCTTGTCTTTTCTGTTGCTATTTTCAAAGATCAAATGTAATTTGCGCATTTCTGGTGGTCCACCCCTTTAAGACCAAGACACATCCCCCTTTCAGCCCAACTTCCCACAGCTACATCAGTAGCTGCGGCACATACTTTCCGTAAATGTGATGGCCGCGAAAGTAAAGAGAAGACATTTCCATAGCTCATAAGGAGCCAAAAGCACTGCATTTTATGTTATTGAACCATAGTTTTATTTCATACCATACCGTACAGTACAGTCGCAATGTACAGGCTGCTCGGCCTCCCGGCGCCTCTGCTCCTCCTGCTCCTGTCCTGCTGCGGTCCTGTCCGGGGATACTTTGCGGAGGAGCGCTGGACCCCCGAGTCTCCACTCCTCGCTCCTCGGGTTCTTGTAGCCCTCATTTGCAGAAACTCTGAGCACTCTTTGCCCTATTTCCTGGGTACTATTGAGCGCCTTAATTATCCCAAGGACCGTATGGCTCTCTGGTAAGTTGTTACCAAGAAATTTGCGTTTTCTTAAAGCTGTCGAACAGACATGAGGGTATAAAGTTCTACTGATTTCTTTCTCCGAATAATTTTCTATAAAATTAACAATATGCGCACACACCGCAAATGTGAAGCGAAAACTGTCCAAGTGGAATCCGCAGAGGTTGTGTGTCAAAATGGCTGTGGAAACCGCTTTAGGTTTTCTCGCGTTTACGTTTTGCGTTAAAGAACATGACAGAAATGTCCACATGCGCCATCATAACGATGGACTACCTTGTATGTGACCACCAACAGAAAAGCAACACTGGGGACAGAGGTGACCACATCTGGACACTGATAATCTGGAAGGAGAAAAAAAAGAAGTGCGCTGCAGTGATCTGTATACGTGGAGGAGAGGGGATGGGGACTGATTTGTCCACGAGGGGAGCTATGATTCAATATTATAACCCAAACAAACCCTTACTTGTACACATTAGTCTTCCTCCTGTTTTCACCTCTCTAAGCCTAAACATTACAATATTTTACTCCTCCAAGCCATACGTTACTCTTCTGTGTCTTAATGGAAAACTGCTTTGATTTCCATTTCGGCCTGATGCATTTCAAAGCCCAAAGATGGCTTTATAATGGATGGTAATAATTATTAAACATTAACATCATCATCATATATAAATGCATAATTCATGTTCAGATTTCATAATGAAGTGCTGGGGGAAAACTTGAGTGACTGCTCCCCATATGCTTTGAGCAATATTCAGTGCCTGCTGTTGAATCATTATGGAAATTTCAACTAAGTGGTATTATGCAGATTAACGGTTCTCTTTACATGTTTCTGTAGGCCTTTTTTCCTAATACAATCCCAATATAATTTCTTAATACATTAGCATCCCGCCAGTTATTTGTAACAAACAATGTAAGCCATTTGTAGCTGTGTAAATTGATGTTAAAGGCTATTTGTCTGCCATGTCTGGCTGAGTAAAAGTTGAAGCAAGTGAAAGGGAGGCGTTTCTCACAAAATAACTAAATGGCATGCTCCAACAGCCCACCCACGCTTACATCCTCAGCTCTCAGCACTTTGCAAG
Source organism: Craterocephalus amniculus (assembly GCA_036024015.1). Taxonomy (NCBI): domain Eukaryota; kingdom Metazoa; phylum Chordata; class Actinopteri; order Atheriniformes; family Atherinidae; genus Craterocephalus; species Craterocephalus amniculus. Next base: position 15,275 of record JAVQJG010051437.1, on the reverse strand, counting down.
ACGGCCCTGAGGACTGAAAAGGTTTTAATGAAGTGGTCTACTTAAATCAGGGAGACTTGTGTGATTGAAACTTTAGGTGAATCTTTTTTTTTCTTTCTTTTCCATGTTTGGTTGGGTTTTTGGGGGGAGAGAGGCTTGCTTACGTTAAAGCCTTCTGTAAATTTGCATGTGGAGAAGTTGGTTTACTATGACTTGTTCTCTAAGCAGTTAAGTCACACAGAAAATGCAAACAACTGTGTGACGCTGTTAACACTCTGCGTTGGATGCATTTTACTGGAGTCTTGCAGCTGTTTGCAGGCATGCCAAAATCTCACAATCAGAACTCGCCTAAACCATCATTTAAATCTGGTGTCTGCAATTAGGCCTTCATTGCTGCTCTCCTGCAGTAAAAATAGAGTATATAGAAGACACAGCTCTTACAGATACATGTTCTGAGTACAAGTGCTACATAGTTGCCAGGTCTACTTTTTATAGATATGTTTGATCTGAGCATGAACAGGAAACGCCGTGTACGGCTAAGTTTGATAAATTTGACAGATATATGGCAGGAATCAGCACTTAGCACGGAGTTGCAGTGTTCTCACAGATCCACATGAAATCCCTCCTGGCTGTCATCCACAGGAGCAACATGCAAACCCAGCTGGCTGTTGAGCAGATGTTGTTTTGCAGCAAAGACACCATTGATCTGCTCGGCCACCACATGTGGGTGGTACATTGTTACCAGATTTATGAAAGAAGAGTTCAGTCACATGACGTGTATCTTGATTTCGTCCCCCTTCAGGATATACTGTAATCAAACATGTAAATTGTGTGACATTTGGTGCATTTGCTCACATGTGGCATCAGCCTTTTCAAATCACTTCCTTCCGTTCTGAGCCATTACAGACAGAAGTTTCACTTCTTTAATGTTGTTTCTTATCCTCTTAATGTTTCCTCTGTGAACCTTTTTCCTAAGAAATGTTCACTCTAAAAGAGAACTGTTACGTGTACTGTGTTTTTGTTCTGTGTGTTGGTATTATTAACACCTGGATCAGTTTCTACAGATACAAACAAAAAGTGAACATAGGACTTTTGTAATTTGAGTCAAGGTTTTTTCTTTCAACTCTGGCTGTATTTTGAACCTGGCTGGCAGTACTTCTAAAGTTAACCATTGTTTCTCTGTTCTATGGCTTTTGTTCATTGATCTGGTCGAATCGGTTGCATTTTGATTATATGCTCTTCTTGCATATTAACAGGGTAGCAACTGATCACAATGTGGACAACACCTCAGTCATACTGCGTGACTGGCTTGTAAAGGTGCAGAATCTATACCATTATGTGGAATGGAGGCCGAAAGATGAACCAAGGTTGGTGACTTAATCCGGTTTCTAGTGAATTTGTTTGTTTGCAGGCTTACAAAGCCAAATAGTCAAGTCTGATTAACACTTCAATGTTCTTTTTAAGACATTATTCGGATGAGGATGGTCCAAAAGACTGGACAGATCTTCACTATGAGCATGTTATGAAGCTTCGGCAAGCAGCACTGGAGGCCGCTCGTGACATGTGGGCAGACTACTTCATGGTAGGACAATAAAGTGCTTTTGCAGTTACAAGAGTGCACAGTAAGACTACAAAAGGCTTTCCAGTTTAAACACTGAGCAAGCTGTTCAACCCAACTATTTTTATCACCAAATAATAACAGCTGAAGGATAAGTACAGAATCGAAGCTCAAACACCACCACCAGTATAACTTAAGAGGAACACAGGGTGTTTAAAAGTGGCCCAGTTCTACTTTGTCTCTTGAACAAACCTATAATATACACTTGGTTGTATAAATCTTTGAACCCTCAGTGCCACACTGTGTAGATTTGTATTGTGTTCTCCAGCCCAACACACTCTATGTAGCTTCAGTGAGGTATAATTTTGAGATGCAGTGCATTGAGAATTGTAATAAATCTGCTCTCTTAGCCTAACTTCTTAGCTTTTTCCTCTGAGAACAGAATTGAAACATACATTTTTAGAAACCCATTTGAATCGCATGTTCACTTTTCACGATCTTTCCTCTCTCCTGTCTGCAGTTGGTGGATTGTGATAACCTCCTCATCAACCCGGATGTGCTGTGGAAGCTGATGAAAGAGAATAAGACCATAATTGCTCCGATGCTTGAATCCCGTGCAGCCTATTCAAACTTCTGGTGTGGAATGACGTCCCAGGTGCTGCCGTGATAGCACAGTGTATTCGCCTAATGCTATAAATTCCTTTATGAACTTGAATGTTAATCAACTCTGCCCTCCATCAGGGTTATTATAAGCGGACCCCTGCCTACATTCCTATCAGGAAGCAGGTACGGAAGGGTTGTTTCGCTGTTCCCATGGTCCACTCCACTCTGCTGGTAGACCTCAGGAAAGAGGCATCAAGGCAGCTAGCCTTTCACCCACCCCACCCAGAATACAGCTGGGCTTTTGACGACATCATTGTGTTTGCGTTCTCTGCTATGATGGCAGGTATTTAGCACTTTAGTTCTTATATATTACATCTTGGAATATGAGTCATCCCTCTTTTACTATTAGCCTGACATACACAGGCTGTGCTCCTTCCAGATGTCCAGATGTTTGTATGTAACAAGGAGTCCTATGGTTACTTCCCTGTACCATTACGCTCCCACAACACTTTGGAAGATGAAGCTGACAGCTTTTTGCACACCTTGTTGGAAGTTAATGGTGAGTGCTGTGCATACAGATGTAGCTATACCTTTCCAACCAACTCTCTCTTTTTTGATTGGCTTGATTCTTCTTTTTACTGGTCTGTCTAATAGCAGCTTTCAGCATGGGTCTCTATACATCATTCATACCATTTTTGCATCCATCTTCCCTCTTATCATGTAGTGCGAAATTCCCCAGTGGTGCCTTCAAAATACTTACGTGTTCCTAGGAAACAACCCGACAAAATGGGCTTTGATGAGGTGAGTGAGGAGTGATGTGAAGATTGAAAGTGCAAAAAAATGGTCCCTCATCTGTTTCTTTGCTTAAAGTCTCCCCCTGCTGTTTAATCCTGTAATTACACCGACTGGTGTGATTGTATATGCAGGTTTTCATGATAAACCTACAAAGGCGGACTGACCGCAGAGAGCGTATGCTGAGGGCGCTGTATGAGCAGAAGATTGCGTGTAAAGTTGTTGCAGCTGTAGATGGAAAGTAAGTTGCTTGAATACTATGATCCAGTGTCTCTGTCACTATTTTATTTTGGATATTTTCTCAAATTTCTTCGTCCTTCATTATTTCAGAGCAATGAATCTCAGCCAAATCCATGCTCTGGGCATCCATATGCTTCCTGGATATAGTGACCCTTACCATGGTCGACCTCTGACAAAGGGAGAGCTGGGCTGCTTTCTTTCCCACTATAACGTCTGGAAAGAGGTGAACACACAAGCCAGGCCTTTATCTATGAACCAAACACATGTGGGGAAATACTGATGATCTGCTTCTGGATTTAGATTGTAGAGCGAGGCTTGCAAACTTCTCTGGTGATCGAAGACGACCTCCGCTTTGAGATTTTCTTTAAGCGTCGCTTGATGAACTTGATGAAAGAGGTTGAGGATGAAGGTCTGGACTGGGATCTCATGTGAGCCTCTCTTATTTATTATTTTAATCATCACAATCACTAATTTTGTCCCAGCTCTGCTAAGTTCATTTCTCCTCTCTGTTTCTTTCCCGTAGATATATTGGCCGAAAGAGAATGCAAGTGGATCACAGAGAGAAAGCAGTGCCAAATATACACAACTTGGTCGAAGCGGACTATTCGTATTGGACGTTAGGCTATATGATGTCGTTACAAGGTGCTCAGAAGCTTTTAAATGCAGAGCCCCTAAAGAAGGTTTTGCCTGTGGATGAGTTCCTTCCAATCATGTTTGATAAACATCCCGAGTAAGTGTTTACAGCAGCTAATAAATAATCAAAGAGTAACACCACAGTTCCAAATTTTATATTTTTCTTGACCTTATTTTCTCTTAAACAGGTCCGATTACACCGAACAGTTTGAAACCAGGGACCTGAAGGCATTTTCTGCAGAGCCTCTGCTGGTCTATCCAACGCACTACACAGGCGACCCGGGCTACATCAGCGACACGGAGACATCTACCGTGTGGGACAACGACAAGGTCCGTACAGACTGGGACAGAGCGCGCTCAGGAAAAACTCGAGAACAGGCTGAGATCAGCAGCGAGGCCCAAAACCTAGATGTGCTGCAGTCCCCGTTGGACAGTACGGCACGGGATGAATTATGAGAGGAACAAAGTGAGAGCCTGACGTTTAAACATGCGAAGGACAAGCTGCCTGCTTTCCTTGATCATTTTTATTTAGCATCATAGCAGAGATGTGAAATCAAAGTTTATATAAAGATTAAGTCAGTCATTTGTGACGAGTTAAAAAGGGATCGTGGGCATCTTTGCTGTGCTTTTTATGTTATACTTTAACAAGGCACTAGACTTGCCATTTTGAGTGGCATTTGCAGTACCCAGCTTCTGTCTGTCATACAGAAAGTAACAGATGCATTTCCAAAGAGTGACATTGGTCTCATTATTTCAGTTGATCATACTTTCAATCAAACTGTGAATATATTTTTTGTTGTATTTCTATGATTTCTTAGAACCACACATAAATTAGGCTATGAACACCTAATACCTTAAAAGTCACCTCTTTGTTGGTCATTGTTTAGATAAAAGTGACAGACATCTTTGACTTATTTTAGCATATTTTCATTGAAGTATTATATTGCTGTGTATGATTCATTTTCCAGCACTCTAAAAGTTTTTGATTTAACTTTAATAACGTTACAAAACACTAAAGCAGTTTATGATAACTGTTGATAGCGACAGTTCAGTCATTTTTTTCCTGATGTGTCACTTTTGAATTTTATGAACAAGTTTTATTTTGCTGTGTGTAATTTGGTATGAGAAACACATGGTTATGTATTCCCATTAAAAACAACCAGGAAACACTAATCTGAATTTGGCTGTTTTGCGTTAAGTTTTGACTTTGAACCAAATGGGATTTTTTTATGTTATTTATTTTTTCATGAGTCCTCCATCTCATGGATCCAAAGAAGTTTTTTCATTGAGCATTAATGAAATCCATTCACCAATTGACTGTTCACAAGAAAGTCAGTGATTCATTGTGCCAACAAAAGCAAAATAAAAATAATGGTTTTAATCATTTTAATTTGTCATCACTGTCGTAATCTAAATACTCTTATGCTGATGTAACATCTTCTCCCAGTTAGTGCTTATTGTGCAGAGGCAGAGCTGGAGGTATTCAGCATTTGTGACAGCGTCATAATAGCACAAGTAACTTCTACTTGATGTAATACTGAATATTCTGTAATATCATTCATCAACATGTTTTTTTTAAAGACACACAAAGCAAGTAATCTGTCAAAAGTAGGAAAGGAACAACAAATAAAGGAAGTTGTGAGTTAAGGTATTGTAATGCTTTTATTGCACTGTCAAGTGGAACAGCAAGATATTACTTATAATGATAGTGCAACGTCTTGCACATGATGATGCATCTTACACATGGTAGTATGATATTAGCACTATTGCACATGTTCCCTAAACATAAAGAAAACACTATGAGGACTGTTTACAGCGTAAAGGTAGTAACTCTGATTGAAATGTCACACACTGTTGGCAGGCCAGTGTTATTGATATTTTGTTGAGGCTCCACCTTTCTCTGCAGGGCCTTTCTGTCTGCAGCTGAGTGGTTGCCGTACCGCACAGTTATACAGGAGGTGAGGACACTTTCCACAGCTACAATGTATAATATAACCTCAAGGAATTTGGCTCTGTTCTCGGGACAACTGATTGTCCAGAGAAGCTGTCGTGTTGCTGAACATGATGAACATTTCTGAACAGCCACTGAAAGACACCATGAGGAAATGACAGTGTGCTCAGTTGCAGGCTTCTTCAAGTCTGTTGCAACAAAAAAAGGCATATGAGGTCATTGCTGCCAATAGCAATCTATAGAACAAGTAATTCAGTGATTCACTTATGTCAACTGATTATTGATGTCTATGTTTTAAAGATACCACATTATAATTAATATAGTATTTTTAGCATTTTTTTTCATTTTGTTTGATCTTTTGCAGCACACTTCTTATGAGTGTAACACTATAACATGCCAATGAGTAAATGATTTTAGAAATGATATTTTATCAAACGTAAATGAAGATATTAATCTTTAAAGGTATCAGACTTGTTTTTTTACTAAAACTAAACCACTTTAACACAGTGGCACTCTGTCACTTATACAGTAAAAGTGAAATAGTGTGGGTGGGGCCTAGTGTGACATAGACATACACTTCCTCTTCCCTTGATGGTGAAAAACATTAGCCAACCTCGTTCTCTACCAGAGGAAGATCTTTTAGAGAGGTTAAACGGTAGCAAGCACAGCAACGCATGCTGGTAATTTACGACGTGTATGCAGACGCTGTAGTACAGATTTCTGAGCACTTTAACTCTACTGGTATTAATGGTGCCCCATCAAGTGACCCAGATGCAGAAGATGAGCGACTCATGTTAAACTTTGGTGACTGGAAAGTAAGGAGAAATGGAAGAGGTAGTGTCAAACAAAGATCCATCTCAAAGTACAGGTGAGTAGAAATAATGTCATTTTCGGGGTAATTTTGAGCAGGTGATGCTTTATATTCCACATATCTGGTTACATATGATGCTTATTTGATATTTCTTTCCCTTTTTTTATTGTTAATTTGTATCGTATGTAGATTAAATTGATCTTTATCTTAAATTTGCATTCAGCAAATAAATATGATTGTGTTTTGTGTTGATTGTAGATGTTCTGGCATTGCAGCAGTGCAAATAATAGCATAGCGTTTGCATGTGGGTGCATGCATGCACTATATGCACAATGAGCCTCTGAGGCATCCTCCTAGTCAGAAGGGTTGCTGAACTTCCTGAACTCTTTCTCAGTTTTGACACAGTCTTATTCTGTGCGCGTGTGTTTTAACTTCTGTATTTTAACTTAACAGGAAATGACTACTGCCAATCTTTGCCAAAAGCTTAACATCTGTCCATTATTCATGGTACCACTGGAACTGGTTACCCAAGCAGTTAAAAAATATAGTTCAGCTTGAATGGTTTCCAGTACATTTTCAAGTTTTCACTCAGAAAATGTTCACGGCGTGATTTAAATCCATTAATGTAGGAAATTTGGCTTTAACTCACGGCCTTTCTATTGTTACTCACTCACTGAAACATTGCTGGTGTGAAAAACAAGGACTCTATGTGCATTATGGGACGTGACACAAATTGCTAGCAGGATGTGGTTGACCATGGTGGAGGTGTCTTTGTGACAGGGAGATTTCTTGTTCTTAGCTGCTGCATCTGTTGAAATGTGTTGGGTGATAACCTTTTGGTATGCCAGAGGGTAGAAGGTGAGACAGCAGTTAAAAGGCCAATTTCGTGATCAAAGATGTAATTATAAAAAATCCTCCATGCAAAGTTTTAGCCAAATTATCAAAGCTTTTAAGGAAATGCTGCTGAGTATGTTTCAAAAGAGGAACCATGTTTTGAACGCTCTTCAATCTCTGTAGGACAGTTATTTATCCTAATGTTTGTGCTGTTATGTGTGGAAGTTTAATAAGTTCACTGTCAGTCATGTGAGTTTAACTGCATCGGTAAAACATTATGTCATCACAAGTTACCAATGTGTGAGTGACCACACAAGTTCGAAGGCTTATTCACCAGTCCATCTTATTCCATCACACATTTATTGATACCATAAAAGGAAAGAACATCGTTTGAGGATAAAGACAGTGTTCACATGTGCATCAAGACAAATTTTGGGTCTCATGTTTGTTGTGTCTGTATACACATACATAACAGGTGGGATGTCTGTCATGGAACTTAGATTTTCCGTTTCTCATTTCAGTTGTGAGGAAGGTACACCAAAAGTCTGAAACCAAGCGATACAGCGAGATCTTCAGAGATTTTGACAATCTCGATCTCTCTTTCATCTCTTCGTAAGTTGATACTCGTTGCGTGTACAGTGCAGTCTGAATACCGCTGTGGAAAAGTGCAGTGTGTAGTGGTGTATTATTCAAAATCTTGAAAAGAACAACACAAGATGAATCAACTCACTTATGTTTGTCAGTTTATGTCCACAGCACATTAACATAAGCTCAACGACTAAGTCATTTATTATAATTCATTAATGTTCGATGCGTCCCTTCTTTTTACACACAATGTCTTATCTGATTCATACTTTCTTTACTGACTAACTCTGACTTTAAAGTGACTTCCTTTGTGGGATAAATGTTTATAAATAAAAACCACTGAGGCTTTTTTTAAGTGAGAGTGGCAATAAATAGACAAAAAATGTTAATTTTGAAAAGCAGCGTAGTGTCAATGTCAATTAGCAGAAACTTCATGAACTAACTAACTAACATGAACTACATCTAAAAGCTGTCCTAACAGGATTAACATTGCCCACGTCTGATGTCATTTTCTCCTTACACTTGTGTACATTTAATGGTAGCATAGACAGTGTTCCTAGAAAACTTCTGAACTCTTTTGGGTAATGCTGTTTGCTTGTCTTCAGTGACACCGAGGATCTGCTGGCAGACAGTGACTCCCAGTCCATCTCAGAATTCAACTCTGCAGAAAGCGCAGGCGCCACAGAGCAAAATGAGCAAAATGTAAGAGTTGTATTCTTTCCAATGACACGCATTTATATGTGCTTGATCATGTTACCAAGCTCAGATCATGTTGCTGAAACTGTTGAACTCACTGTCACCAGAATCGGGGATGTTTTTGGAACCACTTACAGAAAACCGTAGGTGTGGTTTGAGGAAACTGCCTGTTGCTTTATTAGAATATTGCTCTTCTGTTCCAACAGTGTGAAGATACACTTTGTCCACAGAATCGTGCCGAGGCCTTCGAAGTGGATGGAAACCAAACAGGTATGTTTTGTGTGAGAAGGAGGGGCAAAGAGAAAACAAAGAGGATGTGGTAATGCACAGTTTATATACAGTGAATGTCTGGTATAAATAAACTGTAAAGCTTTGCTTATAGGGTCAGAAAAGGTTCTTTAATATCTGATTATGAAAAGTATCAAAGACTGCTGTCACTGATTGTTATAGTGTCTATTTCAGTCTTTGGATTTTTTTACACTTAGCTGGGATTTGTGACTGCCCTTTTGTAACAAGATTAGAATAAAGAGGGAGGATTACAGCAGGAAACAGATGCTCTATGTGTATATGTTTAAATAAAAGGAAGAGACAGACTGAGGAGAGATGTCAGTTTTACAGAGCTCGATGAAATAAATACAAAAAATCGAAGAAAAAGATTCCACAATCCACATGCTAATAGTATACATACAAAGGGGTTGCTATTTGTGGCAGCCTCAGTTTAATCCAAACTCCCAGCACATCTTAATAATTAAACTCTGTTATGTTACCATAACAAAAATAGTAAAAATGAAGGAGCAAACTTCACGCTGTTCCTCAGGAACTTCACCCCCAACCATCTTATCCCGTGAGCTAAGTCACACACCAGGAGGTAAACCTCATTCAGTGCTACTCTAAAGTCTGTCCCTCCACAATCTGGACCCTAGATAATCCTCAACCAAAGCCCAAAAGGCTGCAGTCATGGGATAGCACAGAATTTAAATGGGGGATCATTTCTGAAAATGCAGAGAGCATTTATTATTATTCCAAAATACAGACAGGATTCACCCATCTGGTCAGCTGTAGTATCACCTGGTTGCAATTTTGTCTGCTAAAGTTGGGGGATTTTTTTGTAGGTTTTAGTGGTTTGGAATTAATTTTTCTTCCACAGACTCTATTTAGTGCCATGGCATTAAATGACATAATATAATTTAATAATATAATTTGCTTGTCTGACTGAAGAAATAGAGATACAGCTTTGTGTAAACTGCTGAGAGTGCAAAATACGCTGTCCATAAGAGGAAAGAATAATATTTATTTCAATATATTGTGCTGAATGCTGAATGCAGAGAAACTGTAGATGACGAAAGGCGTTGTGGGCAGCTTTTTGAAGACCTTGTGATTGTCACACAAACATCATCCACCCTGTGTTTATGTGAGTCACAGAGGAAGAAGAGTGGTTGGTATATGTACACCCTGTTGGTTAAAAGGCAGTAGAGCTGTGACATGATGGTGTCTGATACCGCCCACTTGATCTAAACAGAGAGCTCGCTCGCTCTCGTAGTGCGGCTTGTCTCTGTAGCTGACCAGAAGTGAACAGGTGTGAGAGGGAGGGGCCTTCCTGACAAGGAGGAAGATGGGAGAGGAGGGAAGTTGTTTAGCTAGAGTCATTCTTCTTTGGTCCACAGAAACCCTCTTCTGTCAGATCACATCCCCATTTTCTGTTTACCGATCGAAAGACCTTGGACAGATTTTAAATGTTTTTTTTGGAAGCAGATTACTGTTGTCTGTGTGTGCCAGAAATGCTCACAGTCTGCTGAGAACTTCTGGAAATTACTGGACTGTTTTTTTCTCTGAAGAGCAACTATGACTTACCACATGCAATCATTGTTTTCTGTTTTGGGTTTGTGCTCCTTCTTAAGTTTTTCTTGGTGATTTTTGCTTGATTTGATCTTGTCTGATTAAGTCTGGAAGTGGTTGCGACTGTAGAATAGATTGGTGTTTCTTTGGTTTATGGTGGGAAGGGAGGGGGAGGCTGGTTGAGTCCTTCAGGAGAGACAATCTGTTGGGTGTAGCTCAGTGGACGCATCCCTGGGTACAACTCCAAGTGTGCAGAGACTACAGTGACGCTGATGTACTCCCTCACAGCCCAAGAAGCAGACTTGGCCCTTTGTCGCTGTGAGGATGGAGTGGAGACGGCAATGCAGTATGCCAAGATGTGGTGTCGCTACGCCAAAGACCTTCTTTCCTGGATGGAGAAGAGAATCGGCTTGGGTGAGTATACATGTAGCTGTGTAAAGGAAATAGTAAATGCAAATCACGGTGGCAGCATGGAGGTGCTGTATTTGAATTTAAACTGTGCGCAGAGGCAAGAATACACAAGTTGTTTATATACTGCAAATCCACTTTTTCCAACTGTGCGGAGACTATTTCCAGACAAATTTGTTAGATTTTTTGGGGCGTTTTGATCATATTTGAGTTGTAATTGTGACTTCTTATGGAATTTGAGCAGCTATAGAGAACCTTTGTTGTAGTAAGTTTTAGAATAGCTCGACTTTGTTATAGAGTTAGAGAGGGGTATACTTGATTATCAGCTTGTATGGCAGAACACTACTACATATTCAAGAGTTGTTGTAGGGTTTTTTACCCACTGAGGCTGTCTGACAGGACCGTATTCACCCCATACGCCACATGCCACACATGCAGAGAGAAAGGATTAAAGATTAGCTGGCATGAGGAGGATAATAAAGAAGAGTGGGTTCATTTGGACTACATAGGCAGTGATTAGCCTTGCATCAGCCTCAACAGGTGCCAGTGTCCAGAAAGGGATATAAAGATTACAAGTCTTTGGGTAGCAATCAAAATGCAGTCATCCAGCTTAGCTGTGCAAGAAGCAGTATAAGGCAACAGCAACTGATGAGTAAAGCGGGGTGTAGTTCAACCCAAATGTCTGATTTCAGATAAAAGCAACACTCTGACTTCCTTATAATGTCATAAGATTACAACCTTTGTCAAAACATTGCCTCTCAGCTCAACCTTTTAAAACCAAACTGTGCCAGAATGGCCATTTTGGAGACATTACCCAGGATTTCTGAACTAAAACTTCTCTAAGTTTTTTCTGCTTCACCTTATCAAAAGATGGCCTTTGCAGGAATAATGTGACTATATTGTGCTATGATTTGATAGAGACTAAGAGCTATAGCTACATTTTTCCAAAGGGATACTTATATTCATCCAGAAAGTGTTTTGGTTTTGTACTTGTAGATGAAGCTGAAACTTTACTTTTCATTTGTGCTGTGGGCCATCTTAATTTATTTTTCACCTATTATCCACATCATGATTTAACAAATGTGTGTTCCCTTCTCCGACACCCTGAATCAGATGGCTGAATTACAACTCACATTTCATTCAGCTCTGTAGAGGCCTGTTAGTGAGACATTCATTTAATATTGATATTTAGCCCTTTCTTAGTGATCAGTTGTGACATATTTAGCACCAGTGGATTCCTTGTAACGTTGTGTTTGTAAAGGTGCTGAAAAACTAAATGCAACAGACTTCAAAAAGTTAAATGCCATTACCAAATGATCTCTCATAATTTTACAAATGGGTAAAATGAAACAAAGGAGGAGTATATTACAACTTTAAGGCCTTAAGGACTTATGAATGTCTAATGAACTGACTGTTGATGCATTCGAGTAAGATACTGTGACCACAAACAACTACTTTATCTTGAAAAAAGGCTCTCTTACAATTATTACTTAATTGCTGAATTAACAGAGAAAAATAAGCTCCCAGGTAGAGTCATGCGTCAGAAACATGTCCAGCCTGCAAGTCAGAATACAGAAACTTGGCGGTTCTAGTGTTAAGTTTTGTATTGAGAAAGTTTTCTCATGATCAATGAAGTATATGTGGGTGCAGCAGTGATTTTACAGTAAGCAGTACAATGCAGCATCATCCAAAGCAAACAGTAACTGACAACTACAGATGACCACTTTAGTGTAGTAATGAATTAATTATTTCTTAGAATATGAGATATTTTTAAAATAAAAGGTCTAACTCACACCACCCATTTTCAGGAATCTAACAAATTTCAGACGGACCTCAGCCAATTTCTAGGTGAACTTCAAAATGTTTAATGAACTTATCAGTAAAGGTCAGATTGATCTGATAGTAACAAGGGGCAAAACCACCAGGTTTCACACAAACAGTCTCAGCATTAAACTGTAACCACTGACAAGTAGTTTCAGACAGCTCCATTTTGCTTCTGTTGTTTTGATGTGGAGCATCATATAAAAAACAAGCTGGTGGAAACTTACAAGTGTTTTTTGTTGACAGAACAAGAGTTTGCGAAAAATGTGATGAAGACAGCTGAGGGTGCAAAGGCCAATGTGGGTCAACAGGTAGGATTTTGTGTAACATATTTGCTCAGCCTTCATCAATGAGTACAATAATCTGTTTAATCTGTAGTTATGATACAAATAACTTTGCCGTATTAACTACCTTAGAAAAGCTTTGTAAATTTCTTCTTGCCTGTGCAGGAAAATATGCCACTACAGTACATCTACACCATGGCCCTTGAGCAAGACATCAAGAACAGTATATCTGCCAGAAGAAGTGCTGACCTGATACAAGCCCGATGTTACCAGGTAAAGAACAACACACACGCATGCGGAAAATGTGAGTTTGAGTCAATCTTCTCTGAATTTGATGTTTTTTTGTTTGTGTGTTTATTTTTGTCACTTAGGCTTTGGCTGCCAAGAAAAATGAGATTGATAAGTGGCGCAGAGAGTTTAAAGAACAGTGGGCAAGGGAACAAAGAAGGATGGTAAGAGAATAAGGATTCACTGAAGCAGTGCTGTACCTCAAAATATGAAAAATAAGTTTTGTTTTTTTTTCAGAATGAGGCTGTAACTGCACTTAAGAAGGCCAAACAGCAGTACTTCCAGCGCTGTGATGAACTGGAAAAGGCTAAAGCAATATCTGCTAAAGCTGTGGATGACACAGCGGGAATCAAAACACTCGATAAGAGGAGGAAGTCCAAAGATGAAGCCCAGACTAAGGTTCATGCCTCCACATCTTAAGAAATACTGTTAGAACCACGTCTTTGATGTTTCGCAGTGTAATATAATTTAAAAGAATTGAATAGATGGACAACAATTTACCCCTCGGGTATAATGAAGACATCTGTGTTACTGTATTCCAGCTCTCAAGCTCTTTCTGTGCCTCCTACAGGTAGTGGAGGCAGAGCTTCTGTACAGACAGTGTGTGAACGATGCCAAGATCCACCAAGATGAATTAGTGAAGGTTAAAGAAAGAATCATTTCTCACATCCGAAAGCTCATCTGTCAAGGAGACACCGTGCTTAAGGAGGTTGGTATGAAATGAAGAGAACCAAATGTCTGTCAGTCTGTCAGTATGTGTCTAAACAAGTTGTGGCATGAATGCGGGATATCATATAACATAAGGGGGTTTCAGCCTGTTAATGCACAGACGACTGTATAAAGTAAAATCCCCTAATTTTCTTTGTCCACACAAAAGTTAGTGTTTTAATCAGCATTGTGTATAACATACACTTCATCATGAATTAATGCATTGATTAAGTTTAACTGTCTTGCTTTAAAATAGTATCTTACTATTAATTTGGAGTTGAGATGAACAATGCAAGCAGTGATGGAGAAATGAGAAGGAAATCTGTAAGCAAAGATAAGTGCTGGTAAAATCATTGCTTTGGCCTTACATCCCACTTCCTATTTGCATCAGGCCACAGTCAACATGTTTTACTACCAGCGACAGCAGACGGAGCCTGTTCCCCTCGGTTACCACAACCTGGAGGTGACATGCAGATCCCTGGAGCCGGGGGAGCCCTATCTACTTTACATCCTCAGCAGGCGTTGCCCTGAGCAGCCTCTCCAAACCTTTCACTTCCAAGAGTATATTCCTCATGGTAAAGGGTATGAGAAGTGGTCATTCCACCTTTATTTCGTCATTTTAGTTTTGATTTTTCCCGCTTTTTGAAATATATAAACCAAAAAATTTCTTAACTCTGTCAATAATAGTATGCACGTGTACCTATTTTTAATTATAGTGGGATTTAGGCAGATCAATAAAGGGATATCTTCCAGATATTTCTAGAAAAGCACAGAAATATATAGAAAATGATCATTTATATTTTTCATTTCTACAGCAAACGAAAGACCAGTAGTGCCCTCAGCTCTCTGCAGGACCATGTCCTCATGACAGATGACTTTACTTGCAGACGACACAGTGATGGCAGTAAGAATCTCCAAAAGGTTAATACTAAGTTTTTACAAAGAATTCCTTCTCCATGATTCCATTTGTGTTTTGCATTTTAGAGAAAATGGGACACAGTGATAGTGAGAGTATTGGAGGGAGCTTGGAATCATTGTCCAGTCCTGGTAAGCACACTTTTTTTTCTCCAATCCTTTTACATACCAGTTAAAACTTTTCATAACATTTCCCCCTTTCCTGTCCTTCTGCTTTGGTGGAACGGGTCATCAAAGGTCACAGGAGGCTGCCTAAAACAGCATCTACTTTGACAGTCTCCTCAGACGATCTGGATGACCGAGATGTGTCAGAATCAGGTTTGTTCCCTCCTT
>JAVQJG010051426.1:0-12646 GCA_036024015.1 Craterocephalus amniculus | reverse complement strand
TGGTTTGGAGGACGTTACGACTTAGTATCAAGCCACATGATAGGCTGTAATGAAAAAAGAAGAGTGTTTTCTCTATCGAATTTATATCGACCCTCTTTTTTTTCCTATCGCACGCGCGTCTATTTTCGATATGTATCGTTATCGAATTATAGCCCAGCCCTAATATAACCCTACCTCTATTTATGCCTTTTTGTCTGCTTTTGTTTTTCCCACATTGACCTGAATCCCAGCTTGTCCATCCCACCCAACAAAACTGCTAATCAGCTTCAACTGGCAGGGATCCTCTTTCACACAAAACAGCATGAAAGACGATGTGCTTGTTCATAGAGTCGATGTTTTCCCCCAAATTCCAACAGTTCTTTACTAAAATTATGTTATGTTGAATAATTCTGCAGACACCCAGCGGGGTATTGAATAATAGTCCTAAGAACAATCCAGAAATTACAACTCCTTATGCAGAATAAAATGAACTAAGCAATCATTATGCTTTCATTAACACCCCACAATCTGCACCCAGGCAGTTCAGCAAGCATCAGGGGAAGCAGCACTTGTTACCGTGGCTCTGCTGTGTTTACAGGGAAGGCTTGATTGCCGACATCATTGCAGCCTCATTTTGGCTTCCTGTGTTAATCCCCTTACCATTGCAGTTCTCTCTCTCTCTGCCTACAGCAAGGGTGTGGAGGAGATTTTCACTTCTGCATCGCTTCACCCCAAACACCATTCTCCCTAGGCTCATATAAGGAGCCACCATTTCCTGCTCGAACAAACAGCATTGAGGAGGCAGAAACAAACGCTTTTGTCTTTGAGTTATATTTAGTTTCAGTCTGCGTTCACCTAAACGCCTTTGCTCAGAGCACTTGTCTGCCCTCAGTCTGAATCAGATCACACATGACCACGCTGTCAGCAAAGCCGGCAGCGGGTTTCCTACATGCCTAGCACTGTGAACCTGCGCAGGATCTCCAGCCTTCTGCAGCTTCTCAGGAACTCGTGACACTGACATCAGGAGACACAGATTTGAATACTTCCACGTTTTTCATGCCTCTAAATTCCTGCAACATCAGGCTTTGTTCGCCGTTTGACACACAGCTGCTGTTACACCTCAGGCCTCCCCAGTTCTCGGCTCTGGGAGATATGCCATCCCTTCTCTCCTTTCACCGATGCTCTCATTCCTACAAACCCCGCAGGCCATGCACAGCTCTTCAGAGAGCCGTGTGGTCTAGGAGACAGGAAACAGCTTGAGAGAAGCCTAGCAGTCAAGGCTGTGGGAAGGCAGAGGACAGGGTGGGGGGAAAAAGGGGATTTCCTCATATGGGGCTTGGACTTTTATCACTAGTATGAAGTCCTTATCTGTCTGCCTACTTTATGAGTGCATGATTAATTTAAGGTTTGATGGCATCCCCATGATAGCTCTATGTTCCTTTGGAGATCTAGAAAAATCTCCTGACTCTATACTCAGATCTTCTTCTTATCCAAGTTGGCAGCATCCTGTCAGCATCACCCTTATATGCAAATGTCTCCACAGTCTGCCTCTCCTTGGATTAGCATCTCTTTCTGCACACTCTTCAGGCTTCCATAACAGAGTTGAGTAAATTAGCGATTGAATTAATTATTTAAAGGCCGTGTGATGCTTTTGAGGGGGGTGAGCTTTGCTTACTGTTTCTTTAAAGTCGTGCGGAGGGGAGCCTACAGTAAAGAAAGGAGGGGGGTGCTGTGCGCCAGTCGGAGGTGTCTGCCTGTCGCAGCGGCTTGGGGCTGACACTAAGGAGAGCGCGTCCATGCTTCAGCTGGGAAGAACATCGCAGTTTGAAGACAGCGGAATCCCAGCAGGTCCATGCAGATACTCATCGGACGGAGGATTCATGGATGGGCAGAGAAACACCGCTGTCGGTATTAAGTTGTCAGCCAATGCGAGGAATTTCTGGATATAATGGGGAATACGACACCTAAACCCTTAATAGGTGAGATTTGAATTGATTAATTTATTATGAGATTTGTGAAATAAAGCTACAGACAAAGCGGTAGATGTGAGCGTCTTGTTCCGTGGAAACGCGCTTCCCATCACGGGGGAGCTGAGCGTGATTCCCAGGGAGCGAGTCCAAGAAAGCGCTCCTCCAGCAGCCGCCGCTACACACATTTACTTTTCTCTTTTTTTAACCCATCATTAGACGCACTCAATTCAGTTTTATGACATATTTGAAGGAGAGTGTTATGAATTTTTAAACCACCTAACGATGTTCTTATAAAAGTCCTCACAGGCTACTCTGATCCAAGATTTGATCCTCGGTTCACTGATGGGAAAAATACATGTCATTCCGTCACTTATCATGTACTTGGAGCTGCCTTGCTTTCACATGTATGCCAAACAGATGACAAATAGCAATTTCTGCTTTCAATTGTGTCTGTAGCCTCCTATAATCTTGGTTGAACCTGGATTTAATTCAATTAGATTTTTTTTCTTTATATAAATAATTAGCATTCTTCATTCCCTCCATCGAGAAATTTGAAAAATCTAACTAAATTAGTCACACAGCGTACAGACTTCCCAAATAAAGCTGACCACTTGAAGATAGGCAAGCAAACAAAGAAGTGGAAGCTGAACAAACACTGAAAATATTCTTCACATAGTCTAAAACTGTGTTTTCTTGCTCTGCCATTACATTAAGTGCAATTTCAAGTGATTGCCTGGGATTTATTCCTGCATATTATTTGATTGTCATCCCCGGTTTTTGCATGATTATGAGCTCTCAGAGTACAGCTTCCCATTCTTCTTTTCCATGTCACCAAGAGCCCATTACTTGATAATCAGTTCCCCATATCACTTTGATTTAATGTCTGTCACACTCCAACGCCCCCAACAGGCTCTCAGCAGCCAAACGGTGTGGTTGCTGCCACTGAGTAGATCAAGTTAGGCTTGCTCTGACAGTATTTACTCATAGGAGCAGGAGCTGCTTCTTGCTTGGATCTATTTGGTTTCTAGTAAAAGGGATCTTAAGATCTGTTTTGTGGGTATAAAATTCCTTTAACAGTCACAGCAGCAATATTATATTACACCAAGGGAAGCAAAAATAAATCAGACCAGGAATGAACCAGGACCGTAAATGCTCTGATGAATTTAAACACCATATGAGCAAATAAAAAGCCTGATCATCTCGAGGCCAAAGAGAATGCTGATGAATGCACATAATCTGTTTTATATTTCGAAAAGCTGTTGCCAGCACAGCAGTGCGTCATGCGGAATCTAATGGTCGCATTAGCGTGTGCTTTTCCTCAGGAACAACCTTCCTGTTTCCAAACTGTATTTTCCAAAAGTAATGGATCCATCACTTGCAGGAGCAGATATATGCCGTGTGTCATGTGTTGCATCGACAGCAATAACTGGAAATCATTGACGCTTTATTCGAGATGTTCTTTGCTGCATTTGATGATTTTGGTTTAACCTATTGCCTCACAAAGTGGAGGGTACAGCAGCCTGAGTGGTTATTCATTGTTGAGACCTCGGCCCACTTACTCTTTCAACTATCAGATATTCCTGCAGTCACACAAAAATCTCCTAATTTCAAGTCTGAAATAATTTTTTTGTTCGGGAGGATTAATATTAAGTGTTTATGCCTTCTTTGCGCAACTCCAAAGTTTATTTTTAGATGATAATCAGAGCAGAAAGGAGCATCTTTTGTAACCACCCGGAATAACAACAGCACAAAATCTGTATTCATGTTCAGTTTTACAGACCAGTCTCATGGCAAAATCTAAAATAACCAGAAAATCTAATTCTACTGATTTTTGTTCACAGACACAGTTTATGGCGGTTGCATTACATTTAACAGATGACAAAGACTTGGGAGGTTGAAGGGCTTGGGGGATGGAGCTACAAACTCAACTGTAGAACATATAGGATCCTCTCCCATTCAGGGTTGAATGAATCCAGTTGCATTTTCCCTGTTTCCTCTATTAAACCTCTTGGTTATGG
Organism: Craterocephalus amniculus; assembly: GCA_036024015.1. Taxonomy (NCBI): domain Eukaryota; kingdom Metazoa; phylum Chordata; class Actinopteri; order Atheriniformes; family Atherinidae; genus Craterocephalus; species Craterocephalus amniculus. Next base: position 8,679 of record JAVQJG010051426.1, on the reverse strand, counting down.
CTTGCCATTTAAGATAATTTTGCTAAGGTTAGACGTTTAAAAATACCCAAAAGAAGCTATTTATCACATAAAATATCCCTTTCTTGGCTCACTGGCAGCTGAATCCCACTTCCTTGGCTAAACCCGGATTGAAAACATGTCTTAGATACATTTTCCTCAAACATGCACAAATTTAGTGTCGAACATTTTCAGGTTCATTCCAACCCCAGAGTTTCTCAGTGGTCCTTCAGACCCACTAACCTGAGTATCATAGATGTTTATCTGCTCCAAAACACCAGATATTACAAGTTTGTTATCTCATTCAGGCAGGTGTGGGGAAACATCTCAAACATGCAGGGATGAAAGTGCTGAGGAGCAGAGCTGAGTATCACTGTTCTAAGCCACAGTTTCAGGGTAATGGTTTGACTGGAGCGGCGCATTCTAGTGGCTATTATGATGCAAGCGAGGGAGGAACTGGTGTCAGACGCTTTAAAAGCCACAAAATGTGTTGTGGGTGGAAACTGGAGTGGATTGATAGGGTGACTTTTCATTATCTTAACTGAATGTTTGTGATTCGAGCCATAGCAACGAATACCCTCTGTTTCAACTGAACAACTAATCCCTCCCTAAGGCTAACTAAGTAATTGATGTGAAAAATATCTGTGCTGAATTACACTCTCATGACTCAGATACAGACGGATTGACAACATGACCACCACAAGGACATCGTTTCCTTTCACAGTTTATTACAATCATCAAAATTGTCTGTTATGTCTCACCTATCCTTTTTTAAATTAAAATATAATTAAATAAATGCACAAGTAGACTGAAATATCGTCCTGTAGGTTAAAAACTGCACTGGTTGTTTGATAATTATTTTTTAAGTCATTATCAGCTACTCTTTTTCTTAAGACTTAGAAAAATGTCTGGAATTCCTTTTTTTCTCCCTTTAGTTTAGATTTCTTGTGATACTCAGTACAGCAAGATGATTTATAGTGTTATTTTTAAAGATCAGAGTCCATCTATTTACTTCTGGTACACAAATGTTTGTTTAATCCATGCGAGGCACCAGCTATTGCGCGCTTGGAGCCGTCCCTTGCTGCATGACCTGTTGTGCTATGCCTTTCATCTAATAATGGCAAACAAGTGTCTATATCAGGCCCCACTGTAGATGATTTAACTCCAGGTTCACAGTATGTCACTCTTTCAGCACGGCAGTGGAGCCTCAGGCCTATAAGCTCAGCCCCGACACGTTTTCTTTCCATTTCACCAAAGTATATTTTGCTCTCTCAGAAACCAAATTCCCAGCATAAAAGGGACGGGGCACCCACACGCCACTTGAGATGTTACAGATGTTCTTGCTTCAGCTTCAAAGTTTAGAATATAATCAGAGATAATGTCTAATTTAGGAAATGTGCTGTGGAACATTTCACTGAGTTATTGTCTTTACACCAGAACGCATTGAATTCTAAACAGAAATGTAATCACTCCGCGGCCCTGGAGGAGAGAAGACATACAGCCTCGCCTCAGAATTTTGAATCTCAGCCAGTCTATACCATACACACCCGTCCCAAGCCTTTGGATTTAATTTTATGTAAAACCCAAGCAATCCGGGTTTTAAGTCTCCCTTTCCAGCTTGTCTTCTTTGATTTCTGAGCCTTATTAATTTGTTTTGCGAGACTCATCATGAGATTCTTTTTCCCCCAAGTAGGGCACTGACTTTTAGTTAAGATGAGATCAAAGATTTGACTTTTTATTTGGGTATTTTAATACTGACTAGCCAGTGTGTGATTAATTTTCCACTTCTGAAGATAACAGAAAGAATTAAAAGAGCTTATTCAGGGTCTGTTTATGCTGTGGGGCAGGGCTGCATATTGCCTAGACTTATCTTCTATGTTGTCAACTTTATGTTGATCTTATTTTTAAATTTTTATGTTTGCTCTCATGTGTGATGGTACTAATATTAGCATTGACCTCATGCCAGACACCTTTCTTGCCATATGATGTATGCACATGGGATTTGGTTTAATTTTACCATATGGATGTGGTGAGCCGACTGATTTAGGACAGTTTGCTATTTTATACTGTAGATGTGGGTTTCGTCCTCAAAGACACTATTTAATGTGCTTGTTGAGAGAAATAGAGGGGCTTCATATTCATTATCGGAAGGGAAGTGTGGGAGACTGTGGACTCTTCTTCATAACTTGGTCCCTGCCCTCTTAACCAGCTCCCATGGGCTGCTTGCAAACAACTTATTGTGTGCTGATTATGTTGTTTTTCCCGCAGCCGGTGTCACAATCGACCTTGCATCAGTCACATACAAGCAGTCCTACGTTTCACATAGCATGTTTCTTTCCAACATAGCTGAATCACTAACAGCTTCTGCTTTTCTCTGCTTGTGCCCCTGACTCTTCTCCACCCACAGATGCGACTCTGCAACCCCGTCCGCTGGCTAGCAGGCAGTACTACACCCTGCCTAACAATGGGGCGGGTGCAGAGAGGAGAACCTCTGCTCCCCCGGTCAGCATCAACTTGGAGTCGCCCCGCTTTCACCCCCACGCCAAAGGCAAGAACATCAGGCTGGATGGGCAGCTCCGCCGTGCCACTCGCAAGAACAGCTTCTGCAATGGCATCACCTTCAGCCATCGCCCTGTTCACCTTTATGAAAAGGTTCGTTTGGCCTCCTTATTGCTGCATTTTGACAAGATAGACGCAGAAAGAATTGCGTTGACACTTGTGTATTTTCTTCCAGGTGCGTCTTCGCTTGACTGCCGTGCACACTGGCTGGAGTGGAGCTCTGCGCTTTGGTTTTACCAGTCTGGATCCCAGTGAACTTATTACCACTGACATCCCCAAATATGCCTGCCCAGACCTGGTGACACGGCCCGGTTACTGGGCCAAAGCTCTCCCTGAGAGGCTGGCCCTGAAGGACAGTGTGTTAGCATTCTGGGCGGACCGCCATGGAAGAGTTTTCTACAGCATCAATGATGGAGAGCCCATCCTCTTCCACTGTGGACTCGGCATTGGCTGTCCACTCTGGGCCATTATAGATATCTATGGCATCACTCAGGAGGTCACACTGCTTGGTGAGAGCTTTATTATGTTGTTTTCGTGCTCTGTAAAAGCACTCTTATTGAATGCTCATGTTTTTGTTGAGACCACTTCTTGCCATCCAATGCGAGCAGTGGCAAACATGTTCAGATATCCAATAAATCACAGTTATGAATATTTTTATGACTGGATCCACCTCAGTCAGCCATAGGGGCCACATGGTTTTCGCCATGACTTTGACAACACTGAAACCTCAGGAATATATTTTTATAGTGTCAACATATTCACAGCTAAATTAAGCAGCTTCTCGGGAGTTCGGCAAGCAGCTGCGGAACAAAGCTCGGCAGCACCACAAGCCAATTTAGCAGAAGTGGGTGGTGCAGCCTGCGATGGCTCGGTGATGAATGATCTGGCTGTCAAGACTGATCTGTGTTTGTCTACGAAAAGAAAAAAAAAAAAAACAGAACGTCTTTCTCTCATATCCAATGCTATGACTTTAATACATGAACAGCAGATGTAAAGATCAGTTCACCCCTCATCCTCAGTCCAGCCACCCTCTTCTCCTTTAACGGTCTCTTACTATAACTTTCCCGCGCTTTGTCACTCTCTCCCCGTACGCTGCCTTCGTTTCCATCACTCTCTCCCCCGCGGTCTCCGCTCGTACTCACTGGTCGTGTTTATCTTCAGTCTGACAGGAGCTATGGCCTTGTTTGGTCAAGGCGGTCGATCCCAGGAGCTTTGGTGAGGGGCCAGTACTGCTCCAGCATCCGTAGAAATAGTGGTTAAGGAATGTATCACAAGTCAAAGGAGGACCACTAGTTCCAGGCTTATTTATATCAGCATCTGAGCAGAAAAAAAAAATCAGCTGTTCTGCGAATTCTGAAGAGGCAATTAGGAGAACTTACGTTAGATTATTTGTTCTTAAAAAGACAGTTTATTTAACTCCAACACAAACATCCCAACAAGAGCAAAATTCAAAGGCTTCTAAGTGTAATGCATAATCCAGCCTGTTTAATCTTCTGTGTGATGAGCTGCGGTGGGGAAAAGTATTGAGTAGCACCGGCGGTGGATGCAGAGTAAATAGTGTTCATGACAAAACCAAAATTTTGTGTAAAATACGAAATCTTTTTTCATTTCTCTCCCATGAACTATTTTTACAGGAGCAGCTGCTTTACAATCACTTCCAGATAAACACAGCTCGTGTTTATGAGATGAAAAAGTCAGAAACAGCACACAGTAGATGCTGACTGCATGCAAAAATAGCAAATCAAATTATAAATCAGTTAATCAGGCCGTTTCCTAGCTGTTAAACTTCAATCACTGATCTCCTTTTAATTAAAAAGCCCAAATATTTTCTGATACAAAGTTCATGTTTTGTATTATATTTAGTAAATTGGAACATTGGGCGGATATTCTAAGAAACTCTTCAGAAGACACCATAAGCATGTAGATTTAACAAATATTGATCAGTGTCTTGATATGAGAAATTACCAGGTTACCTGAAGCATTAAAGCATAATGAACACAGCACCGTTCATTACTTTGTGCAGATGACCTTATATGATTCCTTGAAAATCATGCATTCAAAGACAAATGGTTTCATTCTTTTCTGGGCTTTATTAACCAAACACTTATAACACATTAAAAATTGTATTTATGAATTGCATCTGCAGAAACAGAGAAGGCTGGTGACCCCTGTGTGTTTGAGGTAGTGCTACCCGGAACAATTAGCATATTCATAGATCTCCATTCTGTGGAAGGGGAGATCTATGAGCAAAAACCTCCTCAAAAGCGTACAATTTAGAGGTTTACAGATGAGTTTTTAGAGGACTCCTAATTGTTAGAAATTAGAGTTTGGGGCTATAATATGTTAAGAGAAAAAAAAGAAAAAGCAATATCAAAAAAGCTAATGCAGCACAAATAAGATCAGAGTTTATTCTTAACCTCAAATATCACAGTCCTACTAAAATGAGGAGCAATTGTAAAACTAGATGGGCCTTCAGAGGATGGATGCTCTGCCAAGAAAGGGCTTTAGGTTTCATCATCATACATATGTGAAAAAAGTAGTTTTAAAGTTTGTTTGTTGCTGTTTTGCTTTGCAGAGAGCACGTTTGCTGAGAGCGTGGGCTCCAGCTGCCTGAGTGCAGCCCGTCTGTCTGCCTACCTGCCCCAGAGCAGCCACGATTCAGCCAATTACAGCAACAACCAGCTGGAAAACAACCAGGCTGCAGCCAAGATGGCCAACCTGCAGCTCAACAACTACACTCAGCTCATCCCCTGCTGCTCCTCCTCTTCCTCCTCATCCACACAGTCCACCTCCGTCTCCACCGCATTCCCAAGGATGGCTCGGGGCCTTCCTTCCCTGCTGGACAATGACTTGCACTTTCACCCCGTGCGCGGCTCCGATGTGATACTTTCTGCCGACCGCTCAGCCGCCTGCATCCATTTCCTGGACAGCAGTCGGACTCTGGTATTTAGTGACCGGCCGCTGCACGTCGGTGAGACTTTGTACGTGGAGGTCGGCCATCTGGGCCTGCCTTACTTCGGGGCGCTGTCGTTTGGCCTAACATCCTGCGACCCAGCTGGTCTGCATGCTGGGGACCTGCCAGCTGACCCTGAGGTTCTCCTGGACCGGAAGGAGTATTGGGTGGTGCATCGGGGCTTTCCCATGCCCTGCTCTGGAGATGTACTCAGCTTCAGTCTGCTGTCCAGTGGAGAGGTGCACCACGGAGTGAACGGAGCGGGGCGTGGAAGGCTGCTCTGTGTGGACTCTTCCCAGGTCCTCTGGGCCTTTTTCACCCTGCACGGCGCTGTAAACAGACTCAGGATACTCGGTAAGTACATCATTTTACCAAGAAAGTGACATTTGTTTGTTCAATTTGCAGGAAAGTCACAAGTCCAAAACTGTTATTTGTGAAATTCTTATACATTAGATGAGTTCATTTTTGCCACTTGTTAAACACCATATTGAAAACCTACAGGTCTTCGGAGATATTTCTTAGGTGATGCCCAATGCATAGTTCAACAAGTTATTAAAGTGCAACATTTCAAATCAGTAGATTTACAGGTTATTAAGGTGCAAGTAGCTGAGATTAGCAACGGTTAAGTACACAGGCACAGCTTAAATGGTTTTAGATTACACCAGTAACTACCACGCATCCAGAGCGCTTACCTTTACCTCTGTCATGTCACCCGGCAGATTTTACTGCTGTTATGAAGCACGGAGACTGACTCTCGGCTGCCACTTTGTCGGTCTTTCTAGAACTAGAAGTGACCATATTTGGCAAAGATGGTGAAGCTGAGGCCCGATACTTGACAACTGATTGGACAAAAGGGTATTCTTATTCTTATATTTAGAGGTTATATACAATGAACGTTTAAAGGAATTTCAGAAGAACCATCTGTTGATCAGATGGAGCAAACCTAGCTACAATGGGAACAATTTATTGACTATAAAATGTTGAAAAAATTAACCTGATTTGAGCCAGAGGAAGTTTGACCCCGACATACTAATTTTTTATCATTTATTAAGTCTATGACTAACCATATTGTTCATGTTGAAGTTGCAATCCTGGGTAATGTAAGCTTCACCTTCTGACGAGGTAGAAGGATCTATGGAGAAGTGAATATAAAACTCTTCTGACAGTGACATAGAGCTGCGATACTAAATTGGTTCTGTGCGTTTTAAAGATAAACTAGCTGCTGCTGGCTACAGCATATTTATCAAACAAAAGAAGAGGGACATTAATCTTCATATTCAGTTCTATACCACAAAGCAAATCAGCCTATGTCATGAATAATTAAAGCCTGACGGAGGCTTTTTTTCCCAGACCGAAGGAATGCATCTGAGTAGTTTATGTCTGCGTGAGCCTGCTCAGCTTTGAGCTGTGACCTAGCTGTCCCAGTCCCACTACTCCCACACAAACTCCTATCAGCTCAGACTCCATTCTCACTGCTTCTAATCCAACAATACTCTCCTCAAACAGCAGCAACTTTGGGGAAATCACTCTATTAACCAAGTAAGCACATCTAATCTGACTGTTTGGGGCCAGTGCAAAGCCTCAGACTCCTGCACTACTTTTAAACACTTTGAGGACATTGTGTACTCAAGTTATACAAATCAACTACAGTTAAATATACTCTCGGGCAAAATCCCACCTTTTATAGGCACTTCATGAGTCTTTTTTGGTCTGGAGGTGGTTGATTTGTGTTTGTCTTTGTGCCCCAGGAACACTGCAATCCAGTCCTCCCCCCACATCCCCTACCACCTCCCAGAGCAGCAGCCCAGATGACAGTGACTCAGACCTGGCGTTCAGCGTCAACAGATCCTCCTCTGCCTCTGAATCCTCTCTGGGTAAGTCGCCAAATGTTGACAGCAAACCTAATGCTACACCGTATATAGAAAGCACGGTGAGATTAGCACAGTTTGCTTCAGACACGCAGCATTGTGTTGGACACTGCAGTGTTAGAGGAAAGAGGTTTTGGATGTTGGAACCAGGGGTCTGTTTGTTTTGTTTTTAATAAAAACCAATATCCAACCACTTTTCAAACATAAAAACCCATTCCCTTGGGTAGAAGAAGATGTTAGCAACTCCTGGCTTCTGAGATTAAGATTTCAGACAGACTTCTTTATTGTAATAGAAATAAAAACACAGTAGGAATGACCTGAAGCTGTGCTGTTGTATGAAGAACAGTCTGTGTGTGTGCACCATTTCAAAACGCTTCCATGTCTTTTCTTGGCTCTCCCTCAGTGACTGCGCCCAGCTCCCCACTCAGCCCCCCCACCTCCCCGTCTCTCTCTGCCTCAGAGCTCCCCTCTGCTGGGAAAAACGGAGAATGCACCATCTGCTTTGACCAAGAGGTGGACACGGTTATCTACACCTGCGGACACATGTGTCTGTGCAATGACTGTGGCCTGAGGCTGAAGAGGCAAATCAACGCGTGCTGTCCGATATGCAGGAGGCCCATCAAAGATGTTATCAAAACCTATCGGCCATGATGACTCGGATATTCGAACAGGTGGAGCGGCTTCCACCACCTGTTGACCCTTCTCAGGCTTTGCTGGACATCGAGATTAGACACACCAGTGCGTTGCTGTGCCTCTTTACATCCCCATTTTATATGGGCAAATCCACCCAGGAGACAAATAGACTCTTTATGCTCCAAACCAAGATGAAGCTCATCTTCATGCATAGACTGTGCACGTGAGCACCTGTACTTTGGCAAAGAAGGAAGCGATGAAACAGGCTCAATTTGTATTTTCTACATGACGACTTTCATGTCACTTGTATTTGTTGAGCAGAAAGGCCTGCTGTGAGTATTTCGTTTGTACTGTCTCTGTTTTAGATTTTCATGTGCTTCAGCAGAAAATGAGGACCACCGTCTGACTTCTAGTGCCTTAGATTTTTGTCACATTATATGTCTGAGTAATTATGCTATCAATTCTAGCCATATTTTTAATGTACTTTGCTGAAAGTTTGTGATGAATAAGGCACACAGATATTAAATTTATGCAATAATAGTTGTAATGGGGCCCTGCGACAGACTGGCGACCTGTCCAGGGTGTACCCCGCCTCTCGCCCCTTGACAGCTGGGATAGGCTCCAGCACACCCGCGACCCACTTGGATTAAGCGGTTCAGAAAATGGATG
>JAVQJG010051423.1:0-11044 GCA_036024015.1 Craterocephalus amniculus | reverse complement strand
TTGGGTAACTTCTTTTCGTCTTCCCTAATTTTCCTCTATTTTGCTCTTTTCTCATCTCTCTCTCACCTCGGCTCACCTGTCTGCACCCGCGGAGTTTCCTATGTTTTCTTCCTGGATGAGACGGACTGATCCAATGTGGTGTAGAATGAAGGGGGGGCCCCGAGACACACACATATAATAGTGCACTGGCATTCTACTGTGGTGTTATTTTAGCGATCCGATTTTAATAAAAAACATAATTAATGTGCCTAAATAAGTAATAACTGTATAATTGATTAGTTTAATGGGGTCCTCAGGGAACTTGGGGCCCTAGGCAACCGCCTAGTTTTGCCTAATGGTAAGTCCGCCACTGGCTGCACAATGTGTGTTGTAATTTTATCTTTAGCAATAAATTCAACCTGCCAGTTTGTTTTGTAACCATGCCTTCATAGCTACAAACATACTGACCAGGGGCGATAAATCTGTTCGAAGAACAAATCAGACAGGATGGTTTACATTAATTAATGTTCAAAAACAATTACTACACACTGAATACAATTCTTTTGCTTTGTAAAGACCATTTGCAACACATTTAGTCGGATATTTAAAGTGATGGGCAAAGTGAGGCTGTAATCACAGACAGCGGACAGGGAAGGAGTAAAGCCAGCAGTGACATGAGTGCAAACACATTGGATCTGTAGTGACTATATTTAGAATTATTCAATATTTTGAACTTGAAAGATATGGATTGGAGGTTTTAATATAGTTTCTAATCCATCTGATCAATACATGACCAATCTTCACCAGGAACTGCTTTGGGTTTGTTAAAAAGCCACCCACTGCTCTCCTCCGGCCCCACTGGACAGTGCAACACAGGGGTGTTGGGCTGTTGGGGTGGGAGGCGGCTGACAGCCCAGAATGAATTGACATACCTCTGAGAGGTTGTTCTCTAATAACATATCGATCCGACAGGCCTGATATGCAAAGTATCTGCCAGTGAGTGTCGCTGGCGAGGTGAGAAAAATGCCCTCCGAATACCTTTGACCGAGCCATGTTGATTAAGGAGGTATTAGAGGCCATGATCACATTGAACCAACATGTCAGAACCTGTCCTCATTAGCACATATTTATTCCACAAGCTGAGGCAGGCTCACATGTCACAATTACAAGAATTCAAGATTCCTTCTTTTTGTTGGTTTATATATTTCACTCTTTGCTAATGAGATCAAATGTTAGCAATGCTGATAAATGTGATAAAAATATGTTTATTACGGATGGACAGACATCAGTGAGAGGGTTACCAAGCAAGTATGTAGCATGGTGCAGTCCTGTTTTGGGGTTGAACCTTTTATCTTTTAGCTGTTTTTTAACCTCTAATGCTAGATTATAAATCACAGAATGGTTTAGACCCAGAATATAGAGTTCAGAGACTACCAGCCTCGATCAGCAAGTCTGATCCAGAGTCCAGACTAAACATGGAGGAGCAACATTTAGCTGTTAGCTGCAAATGTAGAACAAACCAGCAGACACCTTTCAATCAAAAATCATGCTTTGACCTTAGTAAACTCTTCAATCATGTCCTATATGATTGACTCATATCTCTCAATGTTCTTTTATATTTGTGCCATACAAATGAAGTTGCCTTATCTTGTAATTAGATATGCAGAGCTTCAATAATTGATCGAAGAGGTGTAAACATTGAATTGATTAGATTTTTTGTTGTATTTTACCAAATTGTGCTGTGGATCAATTACCCCCTGCACCAACCCCCAGATCCATCTGATTTGGCCCAAAGGAGGAAAAGCTGGAAGGCTGTAAGTGGTCCATGAAAAGTTGTATTGACAGGTGCATTCCTCACTCAGCAATGTCCTCTGAAAAAGGTCAGGCTAGACTCTCTACAAGGCTACTTTAAATGGGACCGAGGTTGTTGGTTGTGTAACGACTCACTGACTCGATGACAAATGACTGTCCTGTTCTCTCTGGACATATGTGGCAAATATGACAGCAAAGAAATCCCATTCCATGTAGCCCCCAATTCATGCCATACATTCATCAGAGTCCAACTTTCACTTTTAGACATAGACATTCAGGTTCCTAGTCTGCTAGTGCAACAGTCATGGGGTACAGCAGTGTGGAAACATGAGAAATATTAAAGGGGGGATAAAATGGAAAATGTACTTCTTTTTTGTTTAGCTTTTCAACATGTTATGTCATTCCCTCCCCAACAACATGCCCCACAAGTTGCTTTCAACCATTGATGCATATTTCAGAAATTCCTGAATTTGCTTTGGAAGCTACCAAGGGGAGCCAAAACGGCTGCTGCTACATAGCTCCTCCCATTTTGCAAAGCTCCTCCCCTTCCCTTGCCCACTACTTTCTCCCACCCCCTCCCACTCTCATCTGCAGCAACGCGCTGAAAGGTTTATACAATCTTAAATAAACAGAGTTGAATTTCCAAGGCATCACATATACAAGCATATACAGACATACAGACAAGTTACATTTCTTTTGGGTTGTTTTTTATATATAGCATCTTCACAACAACTGAGAGTAACAGTTATCTGATAGTGCTATATGGAGATTAATCTCATTATTATAAGCAAATCTTTAGCTGTCTGAGCCTACTGATGTGAGATAATGACCAAGTTTATATAGTTTAAATTCCCTTTAAAGTGGATTAAACTTTGTTCATCTCTTTAATTCAGAATGATAATTCAAAAGCAAGGTTCATTCCAAACTAGTTGTTTTATTATCATTTTACATCTGAATTGAATAATTTCTCCGCCGTTTATACATTTGTTCTGTTTTTGATTGATTCCGGTCATTCTGTGCATGCTTTTTCCCCCATCGTGTCGCCATGACGCAAATATTCCAGGATGGCCGCCCAGTGGACTCAAGCTGAGACCATTTAAGTAAAAGTGAAGAAATGTGGTCACCTGCTGCTTCCAAACTAGGATCAAAATCGAAGCAAAAATGCTTCTTATTATGCGGCCTTCCATGTTGTAGCTCAAAATGAAAAAACAGGATGTGAAAGATTTTTTTGTTTTGTTTTGTTCTCCAGGTAGTTGCATCTCATCTCCCCCCTGTCCAATGATTATTTGCGAATTAAAAACCATCATGTAACCATGGGCAATGAAAAAAGAAGCCTTATGCAGTATATTACATGAAAAAGGTCATGTTTTTGACGCTGCTCCCCAAACAACAAACTTTACTGCATTCAGCCTGGGAGTTAATCTCCCAGTTTTAAACTATGTCAATGTTATGCAAAGCATTAAATGGCAAACAGCAGAACAGGTGTGCATGTAACTGGCATCCTGTGTGTTAAAAACTGATGCTCAGGACTTCTGAGCCTATGTGAGAATTAAAATGTGTTAAATGTGTTGTAAAACCAGAATCCTTTGCAAACAAATGAGCTCTTGGTGAGATAATTAATCATGCATGTAGTCTATTGAATACTTTTAAACTGTTGCAACAGAGGGTGCCTGATTTGCTTGATGCTCTCCAGGCAGAACGAACAGGTGCTCCTCAGCCATCTCTGAAGAAGGGGTTCAAAATTTGACATTTGTGTAAGTTTAGTGGCCAAAAAAGGAGAAAAATCTAATTAACTCTCTCGCTCTGTGAAGCAGCTGGTTTCTACACTTGGAGAAACTGAATGTGTTGTTTACATCTAAGTAGGTTTTGTAGTTGGAGACATTGTTGGGGCTGGAATCAACACTCTGCTTTTCATTTTGAGCCTCACGTGAATAAATCAACTCTGTCAGAGACGTTAATGCAACGTTTATTTGTTTAGGATTTACCTGAGACCCTGAGCTGCATCCCACCCTCCGTGTGTCGTTACATGCAATCTGGCTATATGCATGAACTGAGAAAACTTGTAAGACAAGGTAGCTTTGGGTGCTTTCGATTTTTCGTATTATGAATTCACACAACAGCATTTTTTATGAGAATGTTTTTGTTACATAAGCGTAAACTTGGGAGAAGAAAAAAATCCTTCACAGAAAATCAGATGCATTGAAATGGAAGGGCGGAGCTGTGCAGACGCATTGTGCTTCTCTCTATCGTAGTCACAGCAGAGCCACAAGCCTGCAAAAGTCTCCTGAATTTAGAGTTCTTGCAGGAAGAAAAGAGCAGAGAAATTTTAAAGTGCTTGTGCTAACACTTAACACTTCTGGTTTATAGAGAAAAAACTTGTGTATGAAACAAAACAACAATAATCTGCTACCTTTAGATGCTGTTTGTGTTGGAACAGAACATAAATGTGACTATCTCCTTACTCAGACAGGAAATATCCTAAGAAATGAGAAAGCACAGAGTAAAGAAATGACACAAACAAACTGAAATGATTGCAAGGATTAAGCAAAAAAAGTAACTTTAACACATTTCTATGCATAAATCTCTTCCTTTCCCATAGAATATTGAAATTAAATAATCCCATCTGATTTGGCCTGTGCTTGGAGCTATTATATTGCTAGGAGAGGTAAATATTTATTGGGGAAAAAAACATTTTGTCCAATCTGTAGTTTTTATACATTTACCCATCTTTCCGTAAAGTCAAGCTTTTGCTCTAAATTAGCAATATTCAAATGGTGTTTCCAGTTCTTGGTTTCCATGACTGTGGTGACAACAAAGAGCAAAGCAGCCAATCTGCTGTTCCTGGCTCCCACACAAAGCCCACTAATTAAAAGTCTGTCCAGTCTGTAGTCCTCCCTCTGCAGACAGCTCTTATTGGACAAGAGAGCTCACAGCCCTCTGTTTTGCATTTTGATGTCTTCATCATAGTAATAGCTTGTTAAGTCGCTCTGCATTATTGATGAGCCCATACGGTAAAAACAAACCAAACAATATGCATGGAAAACAAATGCCCTCCAGTGCGCGATGTTCACATGGGCCTTCACAGTCTAATCAGTTTCATTTGTGCAGTCTCATAGTTATGCATGCAAGCAAGCAGTCGCCTTCGGGTGTTTCATAGTTTGTGACTGGAAAAAATGCCCGCAGGGGGTGACAGGCAGGCAATTATATGCTGTGTGTTCAAGTGTGTGCCATACCCAAAGTGACACACGCTGCACGTAATGTCTCCATCTATATAATGCAACACATCTACTGTAAATCCACTTTAAAGCACATTACATCAGCACCAGATGTGACTGGCATAACAGTAGCAGCTTTACTATGGGTGTATTAATGAACTAAGGAAAGTACAATTAACATGTGAGACATGTTTTAATGTCTTTGAAGTGCTGCAAAAGATAGAAAAGCACAGCATTGTTGCTGCTCCTTCGTCGTGTTGCTTGGTGTCTGCCAACTTTTTATTAACTGTAAGAAAGTGAAAGCAGAGCTCTCCAAACTGCATGAGCTCATATTTATGCAGAACAGTGGATTGGAGATGATTGATAATTGTTTATGCCGTTGGCAGTGGTGAATGTGTGTATTCAAGGAAAGTTTACAAAAGTCGAAGCTAAAAAGAAAAAGAAGAAGGAGGTGTGGTAGCAGAAGTGAGTGGTGCGTTTAGAGATGTGCATGACAAGCTGTAAACACTTCAGATGCCTTTTCCCATTCACTGCTCTGCAGGGAGATCGAGTATGGTCTGGACTGGGAAAACCCTGCCCCCTCCATCCAGGAATTTACAGTTGCAACCATAAATGCAAATCCAGAATTGGGCACCTTCTTACAATTCTATTGAATATGGAGAAACTACTCTGTCGATACAATACATCCCATTAGTTTTCACTTCGGAGAGTTTTACATAATAAAAAGCCACAGTTCATTCCTTCTGTGCAGCCGATGAGATGTCATGATGACGCTGCTACTGTTAGGGATTATCAGGTTTTTTATTTCAAAACTAGAGAGGTGTGGTGAGGAGCAAAGTGTTACAGTTGCTGTGATGGATCCAGACAGCCACGTTGCTTATTTGATGCAATCCAGCAGCGCATACTACGCACAGGAAAGATCGGAAATGACAGTAGGAGATTAACTTATCAAAAGACAACAGTAGATCCATACAGCACACTTTCCTCGTGTCTGCATCCTGTTTTAATTTCAACCAAAGGGGAGAGACAAAAATAAGGCATACAATACAATACAATTAATCACTTTTGACAAAATAAGGAAAACAACATAACAATAAGGAGCCTTTAATAACAGAAGCAGCGATAACAGAGAATATTATCAGAGTCAACATCAGACCAACTTTTACTGGCTGGAGAGAGCCCAGAGAAGAGCTAGGATGTAAAATGAGTGCTGACTTGCCTCTCATTTGGGTAAATCTGCCAAAGTTCCCCAGAGCTTTTTTTAAAAAAAGACAAATTTTTCCCTTTGAAAGGAAAATATTTGCAGCTTGTCTTCAGTGTAGTCTGATAGTTCCTGCATCTAAAACAAATCGTCTATCTTCATGCTGATGCACACAGTTGTGAAACAAAACGTGCTCTTCTGTCAATAACATGATTTTAAACCAACCTCAAAAGGTCATGAGTTGACTCCAAGTGTCTTGGCCCCAGAGGGCCTAAGTCATAGCTGTGGCCTGCAGAAGCACTCCAGGAAACTGAATACTAAACCCACTAATCAATGGTCTTTCAGTGTGGCCCGACCTAGCACAGAAACCACATGTGGGCGTCCAACTGCCTGCCTGTGATCTATATTTTTCTCCTTCTGTATTTACAGCAAATGAAACATTCAGACTGAGAGACGGCTGACATCGATTGGCTTGTGGCTACACTATTTTGAGTGACATTTCATAAATGGAGCCGCCTATAGTGAAATAATAATGAGCCGATGGCAATTAGCATTCAACTTTAATACACTGTGATTGATTAGATGTTCAAATTTCACTTGACCAAGGTTAAATATTGAAGTCAAAGGTACGAAAATCTCTCAAACAATGCAGAAGCTCTTGGAAGATTTTCACTTTTTCGTGCTCTTTACTGGTCGATGACGACGCTCTTTACTGGTCGTTCACGCCGCTGTAAAAAACAAGTGTAGAATGAACTTAGGTCGGTTTTCTTTATGAGCTGCTCTGCCTCTGATGGGAAACACGGACAACCTTCTTGCAGTCTTAGTTTTCCTTTCAAAATACACTGTTGGCACATATGACATATTTACATGGGTGCATTTGCAGGATGGGATAGAATTATGTGCATTGGTCATATATCATATCTGTATTACTAATGTTGAGTGCACAGGTCTTTAAAAAAAAAAAACACCAAGGACACAATGTAGGTAGTGCATGCTTAGTATTCCAGGCCTGCATTCAGAGAAAGAGATTGCACCGGAACAAGCTGCTAGGTGATGTCTCTGTCACTTGGATGACCAGTATCTGTAGCCAAGCATTTCCTTGAGGTACGGAATTGGTCGTCTCAGGAAAATCTGATTAGTCACCACTGACAATGCAGAGACAAGGAAATTACTTTCAAGTGCATATCATTAAAGAAAAATCAATATGACGAATGTGGTGAGGGCCAGGGCTATTTATTGTAGCTGAACTAAGGGAAAGACAGGCTCCCTTTGCATTTGCAAATCTATTTAGTTTGTTTTCAGGACCAAAAGAAAACTCATCGAAAAGGTTCAGGGAGGGCTTGAGGTGCATGTTTCTGTTTCCGGCCCTCACCATATGACAGTAAAACCCACAAATTATTCCAGCCTGTGACTTAATTACCTCCGAATAAATTGCCTCATGAAGAAAAGCAAGTGGTACTTGAAGGTGAGACCCCCTCACACTTGTCTCTTTAATGCTCTCATTATCTGCAGGGATTTAAATTCAAGGCTCGCACCACAACGTTGCAACACAGGCTGAAGAGAAACTAACTGGTCACCTCTGCCTTCAGGTGCATCAGAAATCTGAGGGGTCAAAAAGGTAAATGACCTCTTTTGTAAGTGAAATATCTTGTAATTATAAGACAGACCTGGTTAAAGGGGAGTAAATATTTGAGGAGTCAAGGTGTTGATACTTAATACATGGAACTTAATGGCTTTGTTAAGATGCCGTAAAGCACTGACATGTAGGCTATCTGATCCAATAGCAAGTTAACGCTAGGCTGGAATGAACGTGTTACAAAAACTATGTGTTTGGAAACTTTGGAAAAACAGCTGACCCTGAGAAAAGAACTAGTTCACACACACAGGCTGTTTTATTGCCGGTAAAATACACAACAAGGTTTTTAAAAGCCACAACAATAACAGGATGTTTGTTTATACAGATATTTTAAAATATTCATTTTATCATTTAAGTCAAAACAAATGACAATGAGATGTTTTCATATATCCAAAACACTATTAAGTCCTATTGTTATTTACCCCAGTAGTATTTATTATAAATATTATTTATTTATTAAATATTCATTTATTTAATAAATATGAAATATTTATTGAATAAATCACATTTATTTAATATATTTAAATAAATATTACTTTATTTAATAAATATTGTTTATTTATTTATTTCCCTGAATATTATCTATTTTAAAGACATGACACAACTTTCCAACTTTAAAGCTCCACATTCCAGATTGGCTTGATTGCACAGGGACACTTTCACTGCTGTCCAGCAGTCTCTTTTACTTACAGGAAAAATATAAACAAGTTCAGTAGAAATCACGACTAAAAAAAGATGAAGCAAAAATGATGTGAATTAAAAAGTTGAACTTTGAATTAGCTTTCCCTTTTGTACTATCCTGTTATTTGGCTGTGGAGCTGCATCTCCCAGACCTGCAGTTTACTGGCCCAAATTTCCTAATCAGTGTTTCATCAAATGTTGTCCCTTAATGCTTGGCTTTTCTCTCTCTACTCTGGCCTCTTATTGGTTGGTTGTGCCAGACAGCTGTACTCCTTGAACCTGTCCGGAGTTAATGCACAGTCAAAGCCAAACACTGCATTCATTGCACAATGTGATTCTGTTAAAAGTAGCTCACCTATTCCACATTCATTTCATTTAAATTCTTATTAGACCGTTTTGCTAGAAAATGCATGGACCCAATTTTCCTTTAGCAAAGCATCACAAAGTTGCTGCACATCCATGATGAGAATCTGCTGCTCCACCACAACCCAGAGGTGCAATATTGTATAAAGATGGAGTCCAGTGAACTCATCGTTATGCTGGAAATGATCTGATCTTTGTGACATGGAGAATCATCCTGCATCAGAAGATGCTCCACTGGGCTCAGAAAGGGATGGACATGGCAAGCTGGGACTAAAAATATCTCCCAACCTGAACTGTTGATCGATACCAGGAGGGATCCAAGCTTTCATGATGTTACCAGTGGTTTCTGAGCCCAGCATCTGAACGTGGAGCTGAAATAGAGACTCATCAGACCAGGCAACGTTCTTCACCTTCTATTGTCCAGTTCTGGTGAGTGTGTGTGAATTGTAGCCTCAGTTTCCTTTTCTCAGCTGATAGGAGGGGCAATCGGTGTGGTTTGTGCTGTGTTGTGTGTTCAGAGATGTTCTGCATACCTTGGTTGGAACCAGTGCTTATTTGAGCTACTGTTGTCCATCATTTTGATCCAGACAGCTGCTGCTCAGTGGACATTTTCTCTGTAAACCTTAAGAGATGGTTGTGTGTGAAAATCCCAGTAAACACTCAGACTAACAACTGTGCCACATTCAAAGTCACTTAAATCCCCTTTTCCTCCTCATTCTGATGCTCAGGTTGAACTAAAGAAACTCATCTTCACAATGTCTATAAGAACAAATGCATTGAGTTGCTGTCATGTGATTGGCTGATTAGATATTTGTGTTGACAAGCAGCTGAACAGGTGGACCTCATATAGTTGCTGCTCAATGTATGGTAGATATTTATCTACGTTTACAACTTTGATGATTAAGTCATAACAGTTATTTCCTTTCCACTGAGCTATGCTTTAAGGGAGAAATGGATTATAGAGGGAGAGGTATTATATCTCATCTTGTTAGAGGATATCTGTGCATGTGAAAAAAGTAAAAGACAAAAGCTATGAAACTATGTCCCAAAAAAGAAGATTGTCTATAAAAGAGGTTGTTACTAAAAAAGAGAAAAGGTTCATCTGAAAGATTAATTGGTTTGAGAGTACGGTACCATGTTTCTGAGTTCAGGGTATGACATTTAGAGCCAACAGGGGAGTCAACTTAATTATAGAGATTTATGAAAATGATTCAGGTAGAAAATTTCGTTCACCCTTTCTATTATAAATTCCATCTTTAAAAGCAAATTGTATTAAGTGGTGCATTATTCTCTCCAATTATGATGTCCATATTCTAAAAAGAAAAAAGTAACTGATGTTGAGAAGAAATAAAGGAGGGAAGCGAAACACAAAGCCCCTAAACTGGACCAAATGGAGACTGAACCAGCTTTACCGTTAACTTATTGCTGTAGGAGTTATAGTGCAGAGCGTAGAGCTGGTTCTCTGGGCAGTCTTATTTGTTTCTGTGCAGCCAGCTTTGGGCCATTAGAGCACAGAGGAGATGAGAAGTTATTGAACCATTATTGATTGCACACTAGCAAACTCCTGTGAGTTATAGATATTGTTCTTTTCCAAGGTAAGCAACCAATACGTAGGAGAAAGGCTGAATTCTACATGTTTGTGTTTGTAATTATGACAGTTTATCATTGCATTACTTTTGGGACTTATGTTTTGGCCTTGATGGAAAAGGGGACAACAAACAACTGGAGCCCTTATTGCATAAAGCAGCTCTTAAAGATGACCAACCTTACTCACTTTTCTGCATTCATTCTTGAATACGACCCCAGAACAGGCCCGGATATAGGCATGGGCAAGGAGGGGCAATGCCTAGGGGTGGTGAAAAAAATCGATTAAAGATTAATCGCGAGTATGTTATGGACGAGTATGAATCGATTATTACAGATTTAAAATTCGGTTATTTATTTATGTATTTATTGCATTATTTTATTTTAAGTAACATCCCACGGTTAGCGGAAGATGAACATCACACAAGCGTGCCCATTTCCGGCGGGCTACAATTGCATTTAGCTAGTGCTTAGTGAGAGCAGGTTCGCAAAATGGAGGACGAAAAACCAGGGACGACCAACCAACCAACTCTCCATCCAGCTCCATCTGGGCTCAAAGCTAGCGTGTGGATT
>JAVQJG010051399.1:0-13808 GCA_036024015.1 Craterocephalus amniculus | reverse complement strand
TCCAGAAGCATCTCAAGAATCCTTCATTCATGGATGGATGGATGGATGGATGGATGGATGGATGGATGGATGGATGGATGGATGGATGGATGGATGGCGGGATAGCGGGATGGATGGATGGATGGATGGATGGATGGATGCAAATTAGATTCATTTCTAAATGCTCCCCTATAAAGTAACAGGTACAGGAAAATATGTTGTCTCTTAATGTATGCTGCTTTATTGGTACACTTTGATTTTATTCATTTAAGCTTTATGTAATGATGGAACACAGTCTGAATCTATAAACCTGATTGAATTTATAGGAATCATGAAGTAGAAAAACAAACATTGCATGTATTGCATGTTTTCATGTGAACTGGTTATCAATTGTCGTAAATTACTTCCAAAATTATTCATTCATTGACTGCCCATGTTTAAAATCCTGCCTGAATTAAAGATAACTCAACATAATTAGGCCTTTCATGGTTGTGTGTAATGTTCTTTACTATTCTTTTTTATGAAACAACTTACAGTTTCAATGACTCAGTGAAAACTGATATTTCTTCCATCAAGGAAGTTACTAAGTTGCTGGATGCCTGTATTTATATTACGATCTGTTTTAACAAGTTACTGATGTACAGTATTTCAACACACTGCTGGTACCAACTGAGACATTACTCTTCACAAAACTGAAGGCATGGTGTAAGAATCTAAATATGGTGAGACCTTGGGAAATAACTAAGATTCATTGCCTGACAGAATCCATCTTCTTAACCCGACCTCAGATATACACGTGTCAAAAGGCAGGATAACATGCTCTAATCACTGCTGTGCACTATATCCCACCTGAACTAGAAATGTTATACTGCTGACACAACACATGAGGTTATCAACCGAAATATAAGAGTTCAATCAGTATTTTACGTGCGCAGGATAAACATGCAGACTGCACATGCAGACTGCACATGTTCAAATTGTACATTGCTGTTTAACAAAGATAAAGAGTTCATAGATTAGTTATGAATGAGCACATGTTATGCAATGTATATACTCCACCCAGATTAAGAGTCTGAAATGAAATCATGGATGGCCCAAACTAACACTTTGTACCAAATATTCATATTTTTAAGCTTGTTTTTTTTTTTTTTCTGAAATTATTTTTCTGCTTTTAGTTGGTATGAAACCACAGTCTATTCAAATAGAGCTCTAAGGATAATTTCCATTTGCTGCCTGCTCATCAAGTCGCTGTGCTTTGTCCAGGAAAATATATGTTTGATTTTCTGATGTTTTTAATCAGTCATTCAGGTATATTTTCATTTTGCAAAATGAAGCTTATCAAGTTAATCTGAACCTAACACACATGAACTACTTATAAAGCTGATGCAAATTTAAGGTTCCAGTGTAATTCATTCCTGTCCACGATCTCTGTCCATTGCTAAAGAAAGAAAATGGCCTCCTTTGCAGTGCCTCTTTTATTACTGTTACTCAAATTAGTTTAAGAATGACAATTAATCCTAGTACTGTAGATAATGATATTAAATAAAATAATATAATATAATAATAATAATAAAATTGGGTTTAATAAAAGTTTGGCTACATGTAAACTGCGGACAATCCTCTTTACCTCTTCAAACTTGACGTTTGAAGAGGTAAAGAGGAAAATCAAGCAGCTTACCCAAAGTTTTTACCTTCCCCTTTAGGTGCTGAAACTTTTAAGGCAAATCTGCCGGCGGGAGGAGAGGGAGACTTTGCTCTTCATGCTAGAGCTCACCTGGGAGACTGACAAGACCTTGCTTTATGGGTCTGCAATTCCCTTCATGTACAACATTTGAGTTAATAGAAGTCTTCATCCCTGACCAACCTCGTCAGGAGCTTACTGCCAAGAAAATTATGGGGCTAAAAACGGCCATACGGCAGCAGGGTAACTGTAGAGAGGAGGCTGGCTACTGACGCAGGACTAGGGAATATCATTACATGGTTATGCACGATCTAAATATCAAAAAATAATTAGAGTTCAGTTCACACACAGAGCAGGAGTACTGTTTGGTTTAGCACCTTCTACTGACAACACAATGACCTGACAGACGTGTTATCAGAAATAGTAAATAATTGTAACAACAGTTTCTTTGGTTGCTTGCAAAAGAACTGAAGATTCTCCCTGACTCAGTTCCTGGGAAAAAAAGCATATATTGCTACATCTGAAGATTTCCCTACTTGACTACATACACTGCTGATTTGGAAATATTTGAAGAAGGCATCGCTCCAGACCTCAACACACAGGATTAAAATCATCCCATACAGTTATTTCAATTTTTTCCACCTGCCATTCAACCCTCTACCTGGCTCTCACCTGAAACTTGTTTAGGCCTGAATGTCCATAAATGATTGCAGGTGAGACATCGACCTGATGGGAGTAATGGCAGACAGAGACAGGTTAAACAGAATTTTTATAGCCCAATAAGCTGTTTGTTTGTTTAGAAATCAAACAGAAACTACCACATTTTACATCCACCACACCAAAGATTTAAATACTTCCCTTCCAACACCAGAGACAAAGAAATATTGTCAAGTTACATAATTCTGAAATGACCTCATTATGTCAAATGAATAGAAAGGACAGAGTTAGAAATAAGCAATGTGCCATTCTCTTACAGACCTGATCTTAAAGACTCTCAAAAGCTATAAAGATCAAGCTTTTAAAGGCTCTTGACTTAAACTGTTTTCATCCTGTATTTTGCACAAATACAAAGATAAGAAGGATGCCCCCCTGAGCAGTAAATTATGCAAGATATACAAAGCTGATATAGGCGATCAAAAAACAAAAAAATAAACCCACTTCTTTTTTGTGTGAGGTGTCTGGGAAGGGACTGCCTAAATAAGCTTTTGAATTGATGCATTATGGGAAGGACAAGGGTACTGCCAAAACCATGCCGTCAGTACCACTTATGCAGTGAGAAGCTCCAGATAAACATATGGTGCATTCAATCTTGCTAAGCCTTGGGGGACCCCTGCAATGACTGATACAGCATGGAGCTCCATTAAGTGGTGGCTGCTTATATTTGCACTTTGTTATTGTGAATAAATGCCCTTCTCTTCTATATCATTCTGTAGGGACTACCCATATGCTCTGACATTGTCCAGAGGATGAAGCTGGGCTTAGTAGTTCAGATCTTTGGTCATATTTACATCTAGTCTGTTTGTTGAGACACAAAAAGGGTTGCAGTTGAAAAAACTTTTTTCACTAAAGTGGTCAAATTTATCCGACTGTTTTTATGTGTTTAAGATGATGCAAGACAAATAGATATGTTGTTAAGGGGTTATCCTTTGAATGTAGCGCATTAATAAGACTAAAAGTCAGTGTGAGGGACACGTTCATTCTTTTTGCCGTGAGCGCTGTAATCACTCCGCAGGCGTCTCAGTCACTGTGTATTGGTTTTTCAAACAGCTTAGCACACAGGAGATTTGCCAAGAGTTTTGATATATGACACAGGCATTCACCCAGATTGCAGACCACAGGCTTTGCCAAGTTAATGTCCCAACCCTTGCTAAACATTGGTTAAAAGAAAAAATAAACCTCTTCACATTCACTCTGACCTCAATGGAGAGGCATCTGTCATAAGCATCAGGAAAATTGGGGTCATATGTTATATTTTTCATTGCGGTAGATGGCTGGAAAAAGTATTTAATTTGCCTGAAGTTGAGGCTAGTTCTCCTCAGAGCCAGCTGCTATGTGTCAGTAGATTATAAATGACACCTGCCATGTTTTCCAGAAAATAAATAGTGATAACCTTCAGCTATTTCCGCAGTTGTTGCTCTCCAGCAGACATACCACCACTAGTGTGTAGTGGCAAACAGACTTGTTCTCTAGAAACATTGTTTGGCAATTGTTTTGAAGGATAGTAAAGAACATGGCCTGTGTGTGGTACAGCCCTCCCTAGAAGGGACAAAAAGACAGAAAATGAATTAATATTATGAGGGAAAAAAAACATCTGCTACACCGAGTTTGTAAATGATCCGTAGTGACATCCAAAATACAAAGACAACACGTATTGTGAGGACAGGCTGGCTGTAAGCGGTGTCATTTTTAGCTTCCCCTGGAATCAGCTTGGCAGGCCTGATGCGTCGCCATTCCTCAAGATGTATGACACACACTCAAGCCAAATGAAATGTTCCCTGGAAATTGAGGTCATTTCTATTCAAATATTTGTTGTCCTGGCTATCCAGCAGGATGGAAAAGATATCGCCCGACTTTTTGTGACAATGGAAATATTGAGCTTAATCATAACTTTGTTAAACAGAAACCAATGACAAAGTCTTCTTTGTGTCAATCTGTATGTTTGCTCATAACTCTATGAGAAAAAAAAAATATTAATAGATTTGCCATGCATTCATGTTAAACTTGTCGTGATCACATCAGTGCAATTTTCTCATCCTGCAGCTCTCAGACTCTGTATAGAATATCTTTGCACATGAATGAAAAGCCGTGTGATTTGGAGGATTTGTAATGCAACATAATTTGGCTGAGCAGCAGCATTAATATTTCACTTGCTTAATCAAACTGCAAGAAAGGCTAATGCACACTGCTAATTGGATTGTGTCATTTAATTCAATAATGAACATGGGGGGGGGGGGGTAAACAAATGAGATATTCTACTCATTTATGCAATTAATTCCAAATCGTGTTGTAAGTGTCACTTCATGGAGAGATATTAATATTAAAAGCTTACACTTAAAGCGCCCCTAAGTGCACAGTGCAGTAAAATGCATTAAAGACCACTCTGCAGCGGATATTGCTTATAGATGTATTAAAGTTGTTCAGGGTTTTCTGTGTAACTGTAAACTTCTTCAGCTGAAACCAGATCTAGCTGGCGTGAAACATTTTTCATTGGTATAAGATGATTAGACATTAAGGTCATGACAAGTTACACACTTGTGGCCGGGTTGAATGGGACTAGGGCGGGCAGGGTTTGAACCCGTAGCCTCCGGGTAAGAGTCATGTGCACTGACTAGTCAGCAATGATTAGTCAGAGGTAGAATGACAGAATCTCACCGTCACTGACTTCAACAACCAACAAACCGCAAATAATCATGATAATGATAATAAAAAAAAATACATAAATCAAAACAAATGGTTGTATGTGTGAAATCAGCGAGTCAGTGATGAAGGGTGTGCATAAGAATGGACGCTATGGTGTAAAATTTGCATTTGTGGTTGTATTGGACAAATCCAGCCAAATAGTAGCAGGCATGTTTAGAATACAGGGAAGGTTATACAGAGCCCAATCATTCCCAGAAAACAGCAGACACTCCCACTAAAAATGCAATGAAAGCAATTTACTTTGTCGAGTAGAGCTTCATACCGTATGTTTAAAGTCCCTCTTGAAAATATGAAATCTTTATATTAATTTTATTTACATCTTATTACTAGACCTGAGCGGAAAGAGAAAGGAGAGAAAAAGAAAAAGAAAACACCACACAGGAACAATGCAATCGAATTGCCAACAAATCACTATGCAAATACAGTCACAACTGAGAATCTCTGTCATGTCATTTGGATTTGGATGCCACAAGAAATATGAAATCATGCTTTGAATTTGGCACAATCTTTTAACTCAGATAGTTTTTTTTTATGACAGGGAGGATTCCTTACAAAAGACCATGAAGACATTATTTTATTTCCATTTTAAAGAAAAGTCAGATATCCATATCCATCTTTACAGTCTATCACATAGCTGTCAGTGTTTTTTCTTCCTGAAACTGACAGCAAGGAAACAAAGTATGGCTAGCCTAAGGCATCTTCCCCAGGGAAGCCCAGGACATATGGCTGTTGCAATGCAGAAACGTGTTATTCTGCAGTAAAGAAATCCCACTGGACCACTTAAGTAGTAATGACAGTATGGAATGAATTGACAAGAGTCACATTTCCACAGGTGTCACACTGAAGTGCCACTTATGATTTTAAAACTGATACACTGGCACGTCAAAGAGCGTTTTTGCACTTGAAAAATAATAGTTTCTGTGGTAACTCGTGCATTCCGAGGGTCCTCAGCATCATGGGAGGTTTTTGTTTTAACGATGGAAGGCTAGTGCTCTCCCAAGGCTAATAAGGCTCTGATCACATTTAGTATATTCTTATCCGGCAGGTCAACAAGCGTGTAAAAACCTGTGTTCTCATTAAAGCATGGAACATTGATTAAGATGAAGATTAAAATTAAAATGCGAAAACTGCACATTAAAGCCCAAGGACCATGTGCAGGAGCATCAGTAATGTTTTGTGCACTACAACTTGTGTTTACTCCACAAGCTTTGCTAGTTCACAAAGTGTCAAAGTGGCTCTCCCTAATCAAGCAAAAAGGTGCATTTTTTTACACCCCTGCATTCTGTTTTGCTCATTAAGAAACATATGCGTTGCTAAATCCTTTTAACTAAATCAGCGCTGTATTATCTCAGTAGTGAGAGATGGGAGAGAAGATGAGTGTCTTTTTTCCGACATAACCAGGCCAGACATGAGTGCTGCAGAAAGGTGAGCAGCTTTCTGACTGTCTTGGGTCCACTGATTATGATCAGCTAGCGTCAAGCGGCTCCCAGCAGATATCAGCACATTATCTCAGGTTTAGTACAGCCTCTTAATCACACCAGGCACAAAAATCCATTAGTCTCTGTCACTTTCTCCCCAACTCAGGAAGCTAGATGGCAATCTACCATTTGGATGTTATGGTCGCTCCTTTTTCCATTTTCACCCCAGATTCTTTTTCCAACTCCATCCCAAAAGACCTTACAAAACAATGCCGTACCATTTCCTTTCTGTATTTCATGCATACTGCATAGTTTTGGTCTAGGCACCAATCTTCCAGTACATCATCTCACCATTTTATAGGTTGCATTCCACCAAAATCACATGTCCCCTCGTGTCCTTGTCAGGGACTTTTACAGCATACAAGACCACTAGCTGAAAACTGACACACTTTCCACGGTCATACATTGAACAGATGGGCTTGTGAGACACAATATTAAATGCTGATATAAAATTCTCTTTTCCTTGCTTTGTCATGAATTGCAAATTACCATGGGTTACAGAGCCCCAAATAGACTAAATGAAAGCATTTATATATCAATATTCAACACAAGCATGTGGACACAACTCATATTTTTTGTTTATGCTTTCGTGTTTGCTATTTTTGCTTATAGAAAAATCAATGGAGCTTGAGATATCAAATTCAGCGTGTGTTCGAAGAGAGTGCCAAAGCGGAGAGTAAGATGTAGCAAGATCGATCCTGAGATATTGCCCTATTTAACGGGGCCCATAAATAGAGCATTATGATGCTAACTATTGCTAAAGTTACAGAGAGGACAAGGAGAGGTCGGACAGCATGCTACACACACTTTTTGCCTGCTTAAGTGTCCCGCTTGTCTGATTTAGTTGTGGAGTATTGTCTCCTGCCTAACTTCACTGCACTGGATCAACATTTGAAAATAGTACAGTTTTTTCCATGGCTTTTAAGATGTTGATTATATTGCTTCCATATCAAATGTTGAAGATTTAACAGCAAAGCAGGATAACTTTCCCTGACCGTACCATCATCTCTACATTTGTTTCTATCTCATTGGAAGACTGTATCTATTTATTCCAGCTATACTTGTCACATGAAAATAAATGTAAGGATTAGATACAAGAGACACGTTTCACAACACACGCCAATTTAACAGAAAGCACCCCCTTAAATACATCATTTTGAATTTGACTGGCATGACTAAATAAGTTCTTCTAAATAAGCAATGGTAAAATTTACTGTAAACACTAAATCGAAAGTAAAAGAATATTTATATTTTTTATCATCAACTGATCAACTCAGTTTGGAATTCCTATTGGAATTTTTCCAAGGCTCCTGTCAGCTGGTGCCTTACTTATAATTAGAGCAGACCTCCATATCTAATCTGTGACTGTGTGGCTATGCTCCAGCAGCATCTGCTGAACCTGTATCACCACCCTTAGTGTGCCCTACTGCAACTGAGCCTCAGATATAACCTCTTCCTAATCCCCCCACCATCTCCCTACTTGCCTCTGCATGTGAGCCATCTTGGCAGAACTACAAAGAAAAAGAGGCTTATCAGAATTTTATTCATGGCTCCCAACGTCACACGAAGGCTCGCCATTCAAGGAGAAATCTTGCTGAGGTTGATCTTGAAAGTGACATGAAATAAGTTTATGAAACCCATGTATAGCAACAGGTGAAGACTATAATGACTTCATTTGTTTAATAGTAAATTTGATCAATAATCAATTGTATATACTTTTTAGTGCATTGCACTTTCATTTATTATTGCCTTGGAACTAAAGGGTAAATTATTTAGGCTTACGAGGTCATGCATCAAGTATAATACAGTCCAACATAAACAGGGTTTTTACAAGTGTGTGAAGCACCTGTGGCACTACTTAAAGCCTATCAGAATTCAACGAACACATAGCGCCAGCTCTAATGGCTCTGTGTTGTTTTCATTTTTGGAGTATACATCACCAGCGTTGAAAGTATGTTTTTCTTAGGAGACTGAAAGCTTTGCAAATGGTATATTGAATCCTCGGTTTTCTTGAGGCGCACTGACATCTTTCCCGGGGCTACTGGAATTGAAAATCTCTAAATTTCTCAGAAAAGGCTCCAGTGTCATCACGTTTGTTTTTCAGGGAACCGATCACAGGCAAAAAATTGTTAGCGTCGAAAAACTGAAAATAAAAGTGTTCTTGTAGTGTGTATCACAATGACATTTGAGACAACTGATGAGAGAAATCTGTTAGTGGGAGTGGAATTCCTGGACCCTAAATGTTGATGGTGATAATATTAACAATGTAATGCCGACAAATCTTACGAGTGAAGCACAGTCTGTCCAAGAAGTGACCATAGACTCTTTGTCTTCCCTGAACCCACAATGACATAGAATTGCCACATTAACTTTAAAAAAGACATGGAACTGAGCTCCTTCCAATTGTATTATGTTAAAAAGTATGTAATATTTGTTTTATGAGTAGTCTACTGACTATTTGTGTTGTGGCTTTTTGTGTTGTGTTGTGGTTATTGCTGGAGTTTTCTGGATTTTGTATCGCTGTGACACTTTGTGGCCACCATAAAAATTGATATAAATGGATTAGAAGTTTAATTTTGTGAACATGGAGCGTCTAATCCAAAGCGTTGTAATGTTGCCAATATTGGACTGCATTCCCTGATCTAAAGTGCTTTTTAAAAAAATCATTTTAAAACACATTTGCCAGTGTTTTTGCTGTGTCAGATAGCATAATATGGCGTGTAGGTTTTCTGTAGTACATGACTTCTTCTACTGTCTTTTTCTCTTGTGATTGCAGTCTCAAAATTTATTTTCATTAACTTCTCTCTTAATTTTTGACACATCTTTGACCGAATGAAGGAGTTAAGCCAGCTGTGAAACAGCTGGTTGTTCCCCAATATTTTGACTTGCAGTTTTTATACTTGGCCAGTTGAACTTCTGGCAGGTGTATAAATTGCTTTGGACTGCACGCTGCCTATAAGTCCGACTGAGGCATTCATAAAACCTGAACAGTATTCCCTGGAAAGGCTTTCTAAATAGGTTGGCAGACATTGTGTTGCTGGCGAGTTGCACTGTTTTGTGTCTGGCTCTGCTCTTATATGTAAAATCAACAACATAGTGAGAGATCTTGCTGCCTTTGCTTGGGTTCCTCTGAAAGCTACAGAGGCATAAGAAGACTGTAGGTTCAGATGCCATGCCGCAAATGTCACACAAATAGATGAGCTCATGGGGTTCCCAGTGAGCTGGAGCAGAGGGATAGAAGAAGGGGTCAACCATGCACTGATGATGAAAACCATTACTATATTGCATGGTGAGACAGGGAAAAGCTTGACAGTGATATGTTTCAAGGAAAAAAATTGAGGATCAGAAGTCATTCATCCAAATTTAGCCACAAAATAAAAACCTGAAGGTCACTATGACCTTTCCAAACGTGCAACAAGACAGCAGAATCCAGCTGGTTAGCAGACTATTATTCTGCTTCTCTGATAAATTATAGGAGAAGTTTTGATTATTCTTTGTTCATCTCTTTGGTCTGTTGAGCCCAAACAGGTTTGTGATTATACATGTGACTCTTTCATTGAATCTAGGAGTTAAACATTAGCCATGCTGGCTTTGAAAGGAACCACATTCCTTTTTTCAAAAGAAGTTTGCTGCTGTAACTGTGGATTAAGCGCCAGTCCCTGAGGAATTTACACCCACATTCTCATTTGCCTTTACTGCTGTCACTTTATAAAATCTACTGCTGTTCCACCAATTAATGGCTCATTGTAAAGTACTGCTGTATGTTCCATAGAATACCTCTCATTATTTTGGAGCTGTTTGTTCAGTTAGAGCAGAGTCACTGGTGGCTCGAGCTCAACAGATGAGGCCTCTCTCTCTGAGCAGCTGTTGCAGGTTATTGATGACCTCATTAGAATGCTGCCTGCGGCATCACGGCTGACTTTGAAGGACTTCCCATATGCAATGGCATAAACCGCCAGCGAAGTCTGCGCCACTTGCTTCATGCCAAGCAATGTTTCCTAACGGTCTTTTAGGAGAAGGGAAAAGAACTGCATGTCAGTGTGGGGCTCCCAAATCTTCTGTCAAAGCTGCAGGCTTTTTATTTAAAACTATGAGTAAGTGGAAGAATTCCAGTAATCTGCTTTCCAGGTCCCTTTTTGGACACACATTAACTCTAATCTCTTTCATTTAACAAATTAACATGGAAATGATTTTTTTCTTATATTCAAACAAGAACTATACCACATAAATTATGTGTCCAAATTCTTTTAAATGAATTTTCTAAAAAATTCACTTGCAAAAACAGGTGACGTATAGCTCCATTAATGCTCTGGTGCAGGTGCTGTCGCTGTCTTTTATATCAGACTTACTTCAATTAACAAAGCCTTATTGAGCAATTATGTTCTGTAATTAGATGTGACTTTACATTTGGCCTCACTTATAAACACTGGCAGCAAGGAGCTACATGAATTAACTACAAGGGTGACATTAACCGATATCTTCAGTGGCTACACATTAACATTTGTTGCCTTGTGTTGATATTTAAATCAGTTGAGCACAGTCATCTGCCAAAAAAATCTGAGATTGCAAAACATGTTTTGATAATGCACCTCATTGTTACATTGTTATATTTAGTGATGTCTGTTCACAAGGGAAACCCTGCCCCGTCAATGTCTGCATCCAAAAGAATTAAAATAAACTGTCAACCAATCTCTATCACAATGTATTCAAACATAACAACCATGAATAAATGAAAAAGACCACAGGAATTATCTTAGCTTTATTTTCATTCAAATTTCCAGAATCTGTTGAATATTCAAAATAAAACTTGTTGTTTTTGACGTAATTACAAGACAGCTGAAGTTGATCAAAACCCCTGCAGTATATTACAGTGTTATACAACGTATATAAAGCCTCAGAAATTTTAAATTGGAATTAGTTTTTTTGTTGTCCACAAATATTATCTGACAGAGACCAGCAGCAGCGTGGTTTTAGATGTGGGAAGCAGCTGTTCGTTAATTTAACAACTACATTTTGGGCTAAACAAAGTACCCAGCCTTCACTAGTGATTCCACTTGATGTGCCAAGAGTGTGGGCCAAGTCTTTCCAACTGTCACTTCCTTGTTTAATATTAATGAGCTGTTTGCAGACACAAACCCAAATCACAACACATCAAGTAGTTTGCAACATTTTTGACAAGAATATTGTTCATTTTTTTTATTTTCTATTTCCTTTTACTTTGCTGATGGATTTTGATGAAAAAGTAGAGAGAAAGCTTCCATTGCAGCTTCCCTTCTGCAGGTTGCTCAAATTGGCCTTCACACACCATAAACTTTCCTCCAGGCAACCAGACACCTTCTAGCACCTTCCCTGTGGGGAGGCCACATAACTTCTTCTTACAAAGGAGACAAGTGAGACAGAATACAGCCTACCTGACTTCCATCACCAAAGATATTGCATGATCTATCAAGTCAAAGAGAGCTTTTGGAAAAGACATGCTTGGATTTAGATTTTAGTATAAATACTTTCTCTCTGTGATTGTAAAGCAAAACTGGTCTCAACCTCTTTTAGTGAAAGACATTAAAATTATCATGAAAATCAAGTCATGGTGAATACGTCAAGCCAGTGAGGCTGCTGCCACAGCAACTTAAAAAAATAAATTCTTTAAGAAGTCAGCTTGCATGGTTGTGCAGAGCAATCAGCCCAAACCATTTCACCCATCATGGTCAAGGCTGTTAATGGTAAATGTTGCCTCTGAACAGTCTTGATTTGCACATTATTGCATTTTCTTGGAGTTTACAACAAGCATTGTTTTTGCATGAATTGCCAAGCTCCCAGGTTGATGAATGGGAATGAACGAATGAAGGTTGATAGAGAATAACAAATGATATGCTGGAGAATTTCATCCCCCTTTGGAATTGAATGGAACTGGGCCAACATCAAACAGCATTGCTGCAGGCAACTTTGGAATAAATTAGAAAAAGACAATATCTTCCTCTCAGGTAGACAGAAAAGAAGTTTGAAATTCCTTTTAATTGATAAAAAAGCCCAGATATTTTAGATGAGTTCTATTTTTCAAGTCTGAATTTAGTATCTTGTAAATCAGTGGGTTTTAAAAATAAGCTCACTAAATAAACTCATTGTTTGGCCACAAGGCGAAGGGATTAGTCATTAGCTTACATGGGTCACATGCAGGCAGGACAAGCAACAGCTGCCACAGTTCAGTCTCACAGATGTGGCTGGATATTTTGCATCTCTTCAAGGAAAGAAGTAATGGCTTCTGTAATTTTAACTTGCTTCCTGCAGGCACACCACTTTGCACTCTGCAGCTTGCTTTTAGGGGTTTTTCATCAATAACAATAATGCAAAGCAGTCTCAGTTTCAAAAAGAACTTTCTTTTTCTTCCTTGTGTGGACTCAACAAGATATAAGAGACTTTCAAGGGAATCTGAGGCTTTGAAGACTGGAAAATATCTAACAGTTTCTAAAGAAGCTTTGCTGAGACTTCATGCAGCTAACATTTCATCTCAAAGGTTTGTCTGGTTTGGGTTCCCTTGTTTGAGATGGTAGTAGTTAGCCTTCTTGTTACAGAAAAATAACAGCTTTCAGATGTGGGAGAATACACAGGGTTTGTACAGGAAAAAAAAATTCTGTATCTGCACTCTTTAACGAACCGGGTTTGTTGACAGTGAAGCATAAATTCATACGTATGCATAAAGCTTTACGATTGATGAAAAGGATGATCAGATATTATCAAATCTACTAGCTGATTTGAAATAATGTTTTTATTGTGGACATTAGATTTTTTTTTTTTAAATCTCCAATTATAGCTCTTTTGTATAGTAAAGTTTTTTGTTGCTACATTTGCTCACATTCAGAAATTTTGCCAGTGAATGCCTTTTTATTTTAGCAAGAAAAGACCAAACTGTAAGCAAATCTGACTTACTGCTGTCAACTCATACAGTACTCCATACTTATGGAGTGAACCCATAGACTGTAAAAAGAATGGACAACCCCTAAAACCACGTGACCCGTAGGATTCTATTGAGCTGAAGTGATGCACATTGGGCGGGGCCTTCCTCCGCCATCTTGGCACCGTCATGAGTCTCGTGACTGCCGGAAAGCCCATTAATGGCCGACGACGAGGCGCGGAGAGGGGGGCTGAGAGCGCGGGGAGGGATGATTGACAACAATTACACTCCGAGATACGTGCTAATAAAGCTAACCCACAGCTAACGGGAGCTATCCAGCCAACGGAGGAAGGCGAGTTAA
>JAVQJG010051369.1:0-12503 GCA_036024015.1 Craterocephalus amniculus | reverse complement strand
ATATATATATATATATATATATATTGAACAAAAGACAGCTGCTCAGCTTTTTAACTTTTCAAGCATTTAGCAGACCACCTTTAATTGAATTGATTTTGAGTTCCATGAATTGATATATCTGCACATATGTAGATCATTGAGAGGAAATAAAAGTGCTGCAATATAAACTAAAGAAAATAATTTGATATTGAAAAGGATAAAAGTCGTTAAGAATCAGTTGATACTGTTGAGAAATTGAAAATGTTGCAGAAATGTCCAGAGATCACCAGGAAGTCGTTGGAGTCAACAGGACAACAGGAGTGCAAACTCACAGCCAACAGGTCTACTTAATCTCCCAACAAGCACTGTAATCTCTCCAACTTTACACTTGTACTCTAGCCATGCTACCAAAAGCGGCATGTTTTTCACCCTTTGGGGGATAAATAAAACCTGCATTATACGACTGCAGAATTAATCCGATTGCTCACTCTGCAAATTGAGTGAATATGAAGTAGTGTGCATGGCGGCGGGCCTTGCAACGATGCTTACTTGTTGCTAGTTCCTTCCACATCCTCCATTAAACTGGAAATAAGGCTTGGAAGTATATCAAAATTTTTAAATATATCAAAACTTTTTCACATGAGATACAGAATGAGGGAATATTTATACCAAGATAACAGATTGTGAGTCCAAATTGTCTTTTTTTTTTTTTGCACAGCTGTATATATTTTTCATGGTCATTGAAAAGCATCTTTCATTTTTTTAATATGCATATATTAATTTCAGTAAACTTTTTAATGCACATGTACTGGTGATCCTTAATAAAAGGACCTTTAGGTCTCAAGGTTGTAAATTAGATCCGTCTCTTGATTCAGGAAAAAACATATTGAGATGAAATTTGGTTCATATTGTCCAGCCCCAACTGGAAGACAACATCTTTACTGGTGACATACATGCTGAATGATGAGTAAGTTTTGTTGTAAGAGACCTAATGACTTGAAAAGATGGAGCAGCACAAGAACACATTGTTGTTGCTTTGTTGACATGACCTGCAGAGTGCACAGCAAGCAATGACTTCATCCTGTTCAAGAGCTTCTGCCTCGGCTTTTCAGGGCTCCACTCCAACCCACAAAGAAAGGAAAACTCCACCCTGGGGTTCATCCTCAGAACTTCGCTGAATCGGCCCCCCTTTCAACCCTGTAGCACCTCTCACCATCCTTCCCAGCCATCACTGACTATTACACCTTTTATTGCAGATGTGATTGGCGCAAAGCAAAAAGCTGATGGTGTTTCAGAGTTAACTAGCTTCTGATAAGCCACTAAGCTGGCATGGTGGGAAGTAACAGGAGGAGCAGGCCTGCATCATGTGCGCTTTCACCCACAGTGGGACGTCATGATGCATGATGAGCACCTCCTCTGATTGCGCTGTAAAGATTTGTAAAAGGAATAAATAAAAGAGAGATAAGCTTATCTTAGCTAGAAAACATAATACTGCATTCCTAATAAGGGATGTCATGATTGTAGATTAGCTTGGTCCGTTTATTGTCAAAATAATCATGATTTATTATGCATTAATTTCCCAGCCCTATTAATGTAAGTACAATTGAAAGTTTTAAGTGAATTTTTATTTTTATCATTAGATGCAAAGATAAGATAATGTAACAACAAAGTAAAGTAACCAAAAAGTCCCATTCCACCTAAATCCCCTCCGCTCTTTAAACATCCTACATATTACCTGTCAGAGAAATGCTACAAGGACCTGAAAGGCTTTTTTCTGAAAACTACATTATGGAAATACTGTTGAACATTTCTTTTGAAACAGTTGAGAACATGGAAAAGGAAACATTTGACTAGCTTTGTATTCCAGCTGTCTATATTTTATTTTTTCCATCAGTATAATTGAACATAAAATGAATAAAGTCGGCAAGTTGAGGTAAGTGCAACAGAGCCGCATTTACAAATGACATGATGAGATTTTATTTCATTGCCATGTTAGTTGAACATTAACATCACTGCCAGTGATCCTTATCTTCCCATAGTGATCAAGGGAAGAAATGTTTTAGACTTCCTTCT
Organism: Craterocephalus amniculus; assembly: GCA_036024015.1. Classification (NCBI taxonomy): domain Eukaryota; kingdom Metazoa; phylum Chordata; class Actinopteri; order Atheriniformes; family Atherinidae; genus Craterocephalus; species Craterocephalus amniculus. The sequence continues at coordinate 10,451 of JAVQJG010051369.1, read as the reverse complement.
CTTTTTCTCCATTTTTCTCCCATCCTACTGTTTCCTCATTGGTTGAGGTTCTTAGTCTGTGGATTTCTTAGGCTCAATCAACAGATGTTAGGAAGTGCCAGAAGTATTAGGAGAAATGATCCCAACCAGTGTGCACATAACACCAGCATGGGGAAACTTGTCTTAATCCAACTGGTCCAACCTACTGAAAATGTATTTTGTTAGCCAGAGCAATTACAACATTTCATGTGGAGGGAAAAAAGCGCTGAAGTTCACAGGAACCCTCATGTAGTAGTCACACTATTTTATTCAAAGCCAGATATGTTGAGGGGAAGCGTCTCAGTTCAGACCTAAAACCTACTTTCTCACCATGTTAACAGCATCTTGAATGTGTGGGTGTGAGATCAAAGGAAGGTTTTAACTAAACTTGCTGTTGATGTGAAGGAAAAGTAAAACGGATGGTTTTCATGGTCATTTTCTCTCTTCATACATGAAAAATAGGTACATTTCTGAAGAATTTGGTGAATCTTTTTCTGCACTTCAGAGGGTGGGGTTCTTCTTGTGTTTAATGACTGCTTGGTGTGTTGATGGCAGTCCTTTTGTCTGGTAGACACATGAAGCTGTGACTTGTACAAATAAACTTTTAAAGCTCTTTCTGGTTTTTAAGTTCTAGCTCAGTGGGAAGTTCAACATAAATATCTGTTAGGTGCTGAGATATTTCCCCTGTTAATTAAAAACTTTGATCTACAAGTGATGGATTTACTATAGCTAAATCAATTTTCTGATGTTTAATCTGTCTGGGAGCTTAAATATCTGTACCAGACATCATATTAATCCCGATAAAGGTTTTAAAGACACAGATGCCAAATGTCCTCCACAATATTTAGTAAGAGCAGAAGTAAAGGGTAAGGGAATCTTTTTGAAGATGGTAAAAGTGAGTTATCTTGGACTGTGTTTGTTTTTAGGTGTTTTCATGGCAGAGTATTTGAGGATTTAGTTGTGGTTCTGCTTACATTACCTGAAAGACTATTAGCTTTTTAGAAAAAGAAAAAAAGTCAAAGTTTGTTACTTTACAGACTTAAAAACAGATTTACACTCATGCGATTAAAAAAAAGCGTTTTCCCATCAGAAAAGGTGGTGGGGATTTGTTTGAATGACTGAATAAGGAATTAAAAGTCACTTTGACTAGTCCATGGACAGAGCCAGATGGTTGTAGGAGGGCCTCATCAGGTGGTGCTACTGACAATTGTGATCAGGTGTTTGGCAAAATGTTTTATCTTTGTTCTTCCCATCAATCCTCAGCTAATCAACACATTAGAAATCACAAGTTTTCAGTCTTTCCATGTAACATCTGATCTGGCAGGAATCTTTTTTTTTAAAGTTCTGTATTTACATAAACCTATGAATTCTGATGTTTTTGCTGAGTTTCTCATCCATTCATTCATTTTGCTCACAGGCAACGATGAAACGGTGCATGGATTTAATGATGAACACAAACAATCAGCTACTTAGGCAGGACCCTGGATAAACACAGAGTCAAGAGCAGCAACAGGTAAGGCACTTTAATAGTTGTTTAATGTTACTTTGACCCTGATGAATTAACAGACTTGATCTCTTTGGTATATAATCGATGGGATGAGTTGTCCATGATGGAGACCAGTTTATTCGTTGACCTCCTGTGTCTGTTTCCAGAAGTTCCACCCTACTGAGAAAGGATAGGCAAAGAGATGGATTTGTTGGAAATTTTTTTTGTGCCACATACAAGCATGCATATTGGTTCGTTTGCATGTCAGACCAGAGGGAGGCAGCATTGTGCACACAATGAAGCGTTACACCTGGAATAGAGCTCTTTTTATGTTTTGTGTAATTGGCATCTTGAAAAGGTTCAGTGGGTCTGAACAGTTGTGCCGGTAAACGGTTACTCTGGCATGAAGGTGTTTGCTCAACTTGATGGTCTTGTTCCTCCAGTTTTATATCAAAGCAGGAAACACTTAATTGTCAGAGTGGGACTGAATTTAGCTTAATATTTCCTTGTTGTTGAAATTAAAATGGTCTGATTAAGAGGAAGAAATTCTTCATTGTAGAAGAGGTTTTCCTTAAACACACTTTGAAGCTAATTGGGTTCTTTCTATTTTATACATCCATGAAAAGTATAATTTTTCCTGTTTTTAAAAGTGTGTCAGAACTAATATGTTTTGATTTGGCTAAGTTTGACTGCCCGAATGAAACATTAGCTTTATGTGTAGTTTTAAATTTTTTATTAAATAAGTTATATTTAAATACAAAATCTTTTTTTTTTTCTTTTCATTTTTTAAGGATATACTGATAAATGACTATCCTGTTTTGGGGGAGTTTGTATGATAATCATAATTTGTTAATTTCATCAACATTGAAAAATATTTTATTTTCTATTAAAACAAAAGAAATGAGAAATTAATGTATGAAGATTATTTTCCGTTCACTGGAGTTTGTGGCACTATATAGTATTGTATTTATATTAAATATCTGAAAAATATTTATGCAATTATTTGAGTATGTTGGAATGTGTAGTTTTTAATTTCAAAATTTAATGTTTTTATGATATCTTTTTACTATTTTGTAAGATTTATAATGTCGGAAAATATTAACTTTTTAGTTTTTATTAAAATATTGCACATAATTTTTGTAGGAATCGTTTTTATGTATATTTATTTATATACATATGATGTGTATATAATGTGAAATATTTGTATGTGTATGTAGATATTTCGGTATAGTGGATATTTTAATAATTTATATAAATATATTTATATATGTGCGAGAGAAGAGGAGGTAGTTTGAAGAAGGAGAAAAAAAGCCCCCTTCCCCCCACCCCGGTAACGCGCAAGCGCTCGGGACCGTGTGGGAATGGTCGGTCCGGGAACTGGGGGTTGGACCGCTCCGAGCGATACAGAGCAAAAGAGTTTTAAATGTCCGCCATGTTGTCCATGGCGCACTGAACCAACGGTAGGGAGCGGAGCGTCGGAAAAAAACAGTCCGAGAGAGAGCTACCAAGATCCGGGCCTTCACCCGGCTCCGCTGGCGACGCCCTAAATCCAGCCTACCGCCACTCGAACGTTAGAATAGAGAGCAACCGCACAGAAACATCCATGAAAGCTCCACTCGGTACCGTTGTGAATATTAGGAGATCGGATAGATTTATATTGCATCTCGAATTGTGAAAAATGAGTAAATTGTCGTTTCGGGCACGGGCGCTGGACGCTTCCAAGCCACTACCCGTCTTCCGTTGTGAGGATTTACCCGACCTACACGAATATGCATCAATTAACCGGGCAGTGCCGCAGATGCCGACGGGGATGGAGAAAGAAGAGGAATCGGTATGCTTTAACCGTTTGAAAGTTTGGACATTTTACGTTTTGTTTCATTTTTACATGATCAGAGGCGCCCTCCTTTTTTTCTGCGCAAGCTTTCACAAAATGGCCGCCAATTTTTTTCTTAGGAGAAACACGACGGATTTGTGGTGCAAACCGCTCGTATGCGGGGCTTGGAGGGACGTGAGGGTAATATGGGGGTACAGCGAGTTGGTTTTGGGTAAAATTGCAAGGTTTGAGCGGCACATTTATGCATGAGGCGGTTTTCAAAGTACAAAGGAGTCATGTGACCTGAGCAATTCCGACATTTTGTGTCGTCTGTCAGGATGGGGGCCTTGTGTTGGCGTAATTGCAGAGGACCGTGGCAAGGGGGAGCTAGCGGTTTCACATTATGGGGCATCTGTGCCGCTAGCAGACGGGGATGTCAACAGTGCCGCCATGCATTTAGGGGGGGGGGGGGCGGGGGGCTTTTTTGGCATCTTTTAATGAGTCTGTTTGACACGCTGTTGTTACATGCACGGGACTAATAGCTGTTAGCATGTTATGCTATGAATGATGATAGAATCTATCATTTTTTATTCATATCCAGACTGCATGTTGTAATTTTTTTAACCTATTTTATTTATGTCTATAATATGCGTTTGCAGTTTTTATCACTGCTTGAACGGTTAGTATAGTCAAGTAAGCACCAGGTTACTCCAGCAATTAGATAAGGATATTTCATCTCCCATTTACGACAAGGGATTTCCCTCAGACTGTGTTTACTTTCCACTGCAGGTCACTCGGGGGGATGAGGTGGTTTTACAAGAAAACTGTTGGAAACATCCATGTGATTTCTTTGTGGGTGATTTGTAAAGAAATATGAAAAGATGTGTGCATGCAGAGAGGAAGTGTTTGCATTTTTAAGGCAGGGAAATTAAGCTATTTGTTGTTGTTCTGATGCTGCAAGGAATATTTGTAAACTAGATGTACCCTGTGGAGATTTGGCTGTTTTTCCATTATTTTGCTCAATTATTCATTTGTTAGAAACTGTGGGGTTTGCTTTGCTGCTGAGCCAGCAGTTGTGACTAATGTTTTAATATAAGGGCGAGTAAATGGGGAAAATCACTGCAGGGCTATGTGTGTGTGCTGGATGGACACTTTTCTTTGCAATGCATTGGAAATACGCCGCCGCCTGTCTTGTGAAGGCTTGGTATCAGGGGTTCAGTGTGTCAGATGGTGAAGCGGGCTGGCGTACCAGCCGCACGCGGCCTGTGGAGGACAGCAGGGTGGCGGGAAAGTGTGTGTTTGGGAAGGAGGGGGGTGCTGTCACATCAAAGTCTGCACTAAGCTCAGCTGGAGTGTTTGATTATGTAACCACTATATTATTATAAGACATGGGCCACCGCCTGCTGCGTGCCAACCGCTGCCTCTTAAGAATATGTGTCAGACTTTATTTCTCAGGATGTTGAGAGTCTTTTAACAGGTACTGTTGCTCACGTATTTATGTTGAGCAGGCCTCCGCTGGGAAGCGTATTGATCCACAGTGGGAGCAGCGCGAGGCCTTTCTGCAGATACACTTGACCCACAAAGCGAGAAGTCGATTTTTTTATTTTGAAAAGCATGTTGAAAGAGTTCTCAGAAAGCATCAGCTTTTTGTGTGTTTCACTTTCCACTTCCTCAACCGCACCGACAACCCTCTGGGCGATGAGTGGTCGAGGCCAGCGTGTGGTCTTCCCGTACATCCTGACTCTGGGCTAATAGAAAGCTTTTATCTGGGCTCAGACAGCAGAGCGGCTCGTAAGTTCAAGCCTTCCTGTACTTTGAGCTGTTGCATGATTAAAGTCTTACTCTCTCTGCTGCTGCCAGGCTTATTTTAAAAAATTAAATCATATCTCAGTCCAGCGTAGTTTTGTGACTTGCCCGCGGTGTGTGTGAGCGAAGCGTGGCTAAACTAAGTAGCCAGCATGGCTGAAATTCCAGCAGCACGTGCAGCTTGTTTGTTTTGGGTCAGACACTTTGTCTTGTGTTTACGTTTGGTTGAAAGTGAGGTCAGTGTCTGCGCCCTGGTGGGAACCCACAAGCATCTGTTGTGTTTGCCTCGCTGCCAGACTCAGTCCTCGCACTAACACACACATACGTGGATGCGCTCTGGCGGGCCACCAGCTTCTCGCTGCTTGACCTTGCTGGGTGGGAATATGGGGCAAGTCACCTGTCCAAAGTATCCGCCGCCTACATGCAGGGAAACCGAAAGCAGCGCCGACCGTTTCACCGCTGACTCTTTCACATTAACACGAAATGTGCATCGCGAGGTGAATTACACCTCCAAATCCAACTGTGCAGCAAGTTTTCCAGCTTAATAAATCAAAGCCATAACGACTCCTAAATGTGATGAATGAAATTAGATTATTGTGTGATTTAGAGCGTTCGCAGAAGCTTCTAGAAGGCTAATTTACAAGGCTGCCAATGATTTCCCGCCCCGCTTTGCACCTTCCCACACGGCGCAGAGACTGCTTTGCATCCCTCGACAGTGCTAGCAGACGATCCCCCGCAGCTGTCCATCATGCTAAATGGCATTTACAATGTCTGGGACAGTAGCTGTCAGAGGGGAGACTGGAGAGGCTGGAGGCGGCTCTGAGTTGCTCAGCATGCTTGATGGTGATCGATGTGGTAATTTTAGAAAGCTATTTCGGGAATCCCGTGTGTGTATGTGAGATAGGGAGGCTATTGCTCCGTATTCTGACTGTTCACCTCGATCTGAGTCCATTTATCGTCAGGCAAATGGCCACGGCCGGTGAAGTAAACAAATGCATTGCTTGACTGGGTTTGGCAGCTGATGTATTTTTCCCCTGGGTTGTTTTCAGCTCTCTGAATTATAACTTATCGCGGAGAGCCCCGGAGGACGCTAATAATGTTTGGGGTGTTCACTCGGGAAGGGATTCCGTGGGAATGGTGTGGGAACACAAAGGTTATGCAAGAGCAGGAGCACAGACAACGATGATACAGACGGGTTAAAAGGAGGTTTTTGGCTTTGCGCATGGGCTCTTCTGAAAAGTAAGGGGTGTAAAAGCAGAACACTCTGACTGAGGCCTTTCCCCTCACTTCCAGTTCAGAGATGATCTTCTAGCTAGAGTGTTTACCATATAAAGTAAACACTAAGTTGTCTTAATAAATAAAATAGACCATTGTGAACTTTTGTCCTGTTCAGAAAATTCAACAAAAAAACAATCATGCAGGCCTGGATGTAAAGTTTACTTTTTCCAAGAATTAAGTGTTTATCAGAATCCTTTTTCTTTTTTTAATGTATCAAGGTCACATCAAATAATTTACTCCCAGAAGGTGCCTTTTATCTTCCAAGCTTAGAGAAAGTGTAAAAGAGCTTCAGTTGAAAAACGTTGTAGCTTTTGCAAAGCTTGGATTTGTGCTGTGCTGAAAAAAGAAAGTTAGTTGTTCATTATCTTTTGTTTTTTTCTCTGGCCATTATGTGGTTTCAAGAGTAGTTTGAATGAATACATACAGGTAGTACTTGGAAAATTAGAATATGCTGGGAAAAGTTGTTTTACTCAGGCAATTCAACATAAAAGGTGAAGCATCTGAAGTTGAGATTCAGGATTTTGCTTTCAGAGGCCTGAGATTTTTGTATTTAAAATTCCTTTTTTATTTAAGCAACATTCTAAGTTTTTTTTTGTTTTTTTTATTTTGGTTTTCTGAAGCTGCAAATCCTAAGCAGCAAAATACAAACAAATAAAAGCTTTCATATAATGATTTGCTTACTGTTCAGAGATGTTCTGATACTTGTGCTATGGGTATCAGCCGATGTCAAATACCAATACCACTTTATTGTAAAACCAATGTTATATTACACCTTCATTGCTGTGATATGATTAGCATTGTGAAAAGGCCTGGCTCAGGTTAAACTCTTTGCTGTATTCATTCATGTTTTACAAACTGTTTCATGTTTTTTATTTTCAAATGCAGTCTTGCTGGTGGGAGAATCCAGTGTGAAATACTGCCACACCGGTGACATCATTACTATTAGCTGCACAGTGCAACTGTTTTAAGAAATGAAAAACTCTGTCAGGGCTAATCGGTAAATAAATACTTATTTTCATAAGTTATGTGGTATTGAATCGGTGCCTTAACTCCAGTACTGGCCAATACCAATGCCAGAATTTGGGGCAGTATCGGAGGCATTTCTGATACTGGTATCGGAAGAACTAATACTGTTTGTCTATATGTAAATGTATTCTTTGAAGTTAAGTTACAGAAATGTAGCTTATTCAGGATATTCTAATTTTCTGTGTAGTACCTATAATCTATTGCTGTGAAATCAGGAATTCCTTGGTTGTCGCTAATGATGGGCAAGATGACCAAACAGTTTTCATCATATTGATTTTAGCGCAAATAGATATGCAGTTGTGATTTTAATCCATTGACAACTGTAGCTTGAAAGCACAGTTAATACGAATATTAATGCAATGCATACAAGTCAGTTGTGTATCTCTGAACATGGAAATATTCTCTTGAATATGTTTGACCTAATTCATGTGCATTTTTCTTGTAGAAGCTTAGTGCCAAGGTCGAATGTTTATATCTCGTAGTTCAGTCAGCAACAGTTATATTTTCTTACGTATCTGCCATGACAGCTTCCCATGAGAACTACATTTAAATAGATGGACTGATGTTGAACTCAAGCATCTGAAAGCCCAAAATATCTGTGCTCAGTGGTACAGAAACTAAGTTATCACTAACGTACACTTTCCAAGATGTCAAAAATACAGATTTTTAAAATGAAGATTTGAATGCAAGAAGTCTGACATAAACTGAAAATATTCTTCTTAGCATGTTTATCTGGATAAAAGATTGAGCAGCAACTAAAAGGCCGACCACACAGATTTGTTGTCCAGCTGTTGGATGAATGATCTAATGTACTGCATGGCAGGCCGTAGAATATGGGTCAAATTATTTGACGGCAGGTGGTGCCATCGTTGAGATACGGCAGTTTAGCATTTATGTTGGTTTTACAGCATTTGCATACCCAGTTTGTTGCATTGTTGTTGTTTTTTGTTCCCCCACCAATCAATCTGTTGATATACGAATGGAAAATGGCGCTAACAAACACTTTTTATATTTTTGTAGTCTGAAATTGAAACACCTTCATTAGCCAGGAAAATATCGCTTGCTGATTTAAAGATGAAAACGCTACAAATTAAACAGATTCCAGGAGTGTTTTAACCTGTTTGTGCTCCAGTTTGTTCCTGGATTTGTTGGAATGAAAAAGACCACACATTTCTGCTATCTAATAATGCCTCGTTTCCACTGAGCGGTACGGATCGGTTCGCTATTTTGAGCGTTTCCATTGTGGAACCATCCCATTAAACCGACTTATTCCGTACCATTTATGGACCCCCTCCAGTTGTGGGTCCATCGACCAACTCTCAAAGCAGCGAGAAAAACTCCATTCAGTCCATGGTGGAAAGTAAGCAATGAAAAAAGGCTCCAAACATCAGCAGGGTCTAATCGGCTCTTGAGCTTCAACGTTTCCTCCCACATTTGGAGTCGAAGTCATGTAAAATCATCTGGATGCAGCGGTGAGGAATTAAAACATTTTATAGAGACAAAGCTCATGTTGTTTTAGCTTCACATGTGTTGGTGTTGCGCTAGCATGACACCGTGCTAGAATCACGCCACGCTAGAAACCCTGCATGCCGGCGGCAGCTCGACTTTTAGTGGATACGCTTCTCTGAATGAGCCCAACCATTCAGGACCGAACCGTAACGACCCGAGCCATACTCCTCAGTGGAAACCGAGGCTCAAGTGTATTCTCTATATGGTGCTTGGTATGAACAAAGTGGATCTGAGCAGTCATCTATATAACTTTTTATATAAAATACACAGAAGTATGAAGCTAGCCTGAAAGCTTAAATGCATAAACACAAGCTTAAAAACAGACATAGTGTGCAGAAGGGTTCATAGTGGAGCTGTAAATATTTATTTTTGTACATACAACGTATCCATACCTGCTTTTCGAGTATATCTTCATAACAGAGCAGTTACAGCACCTCCTTTAAACTCACATTTAGAGCGTCTGTCTGAGTCATTCACAGGCTCAGACTACTTTCTGTAGACAGAAATAGCCCTGCCCCCACCACCCTGGTCTCGCTGCCTGAGGAAAAGCAATCCGAGCACACCTTGTCTCCTGAGAGCTTCTGTACGAGACGTGTAGCACGCTGCCTTGTTGACAGACGGCCTGCCGGTGGCTCCATGCCCAGCTCGGCCTAGCAGTTCCTCTGCTCCTAACAAACAACCCTGTAGTAAAGCAGCAATTCTGCCCTGCAGCCTGTCCTCCATCCCTCGGGCATATCCCCTCTCAGTTTGCCAGTGGCAGACTCATATCAAGCAGGTGGCAGGTAGATGAGGCTAAATGACTAAATACTTCAGGGCACAACACTGTCTGGGTTTCCTCCATGTTTCTGCTCCGTAGAAAATTGTTGGAAGGTTAGTTCAGGTTTCCTCCTTTTTTATATAAAAAAAAAAAGGTAGGATTGAATGAGCAAAGTTTGTTTTTTAATCTAAAGCAATCCGTTTATATGTTTGCTGCTCAAGTGTTCCAGCTGGTAAATTCATTTTAGTTGCTTTGGTTGGGCTGATGTGTATTTTCCTTTACTTTCATAAATCTTTTAAGTCACTCAAATGATTTATCAAATTTACTCTGCTTCAGTCCAGACAAGTTCACAGTAAAGCAATAATTCTCATTTAAGAAGTTTTCTGATTGAAACGGCTAGGCTTTCCACCAATCGGATCGGCTTGATCGGATCGGCCGAATTTTCACATATTTTTAATTTTTTCTGATCGGCCCTGAAGTTTTCATCCACGTCATTGTCATTGTGAAACTGCTCCCGTTGCAGCTGTGTGTGATCTGTTGCAGCTGCACTGTGACACTGTTTGCTAGTGGTGCTTTTTAAATTAATTAAAAAACTTTATTGTCCGCCCGTCACATAGTAAGCACCGTTCAGATTTACTCTGGAAAGCAGTCGTGGTGCGGACCTCGTCTTTTATACCGTTCTGCTTTCATAAACGTCCCGCTCACTGACCGAGCTGTAGCGGACATGTCATAAAAGCTGAGATGTTGCGGCGCGTTGC
>JAVQJG010051351.1:0-10645 GCA_036024015.1 Craterocephalus amniculus | reverse complement strand
TGAATAAATCAATGGGAAACACTGTCTGTTTCAAAATTTACGGCAGTAAATACTTAGAGAACAAAGAAAACTAGGCTGCACATTTTACCATGCAATACTGTATTAAATAAAACCGGTTCCACCATCAACTTGACACTCATTCATAATCTACCAACAAGGAATTTATATATATATATATATATATATATATATATATATATATATATATATCTCGTCCACCCCCGGGGCCTTACCACTGAGGAGCTTTTTAACTACCTCAGCGACCTCGGCCCCAGAGATAGGAGAGTCCGTCACCGGGTCCCCCAGCTCTGCTCGTTCTTCTGGAGGCGTTGGGATTGATGAGGTCCTCAAAGTACTCCTTCCACCGACCCAGAACATCCCGAGTCGAGGTCAGCAGCCCCCCATCTCCACTGTACACAGTGTCGATGGATCACTGCTTCCCCCTCCTGAGACGCCGGATGGTGGACCAGAATCTCCTTGAAGCCGTACGGAAGTCGTTCTCCATGGCCTCACCGAACTCCTCCCATCCTCTTGGGTTTCTTTTCTCAATTAGTCATCTATACATCCACCATGGCCAGTCTGTTGATATCCAGTCACAGTGTGTGTTGGCAAGTTTGTGGTTTATTGTTACCCACTCTGTCTCTATGTGACATGCTACACTGAGCAGTGACTTACTTTGGTTAGTAGCCAATTGTTCTGATAAAGTATCTAATAACTTTTAACTGAATTAGTTTGCCTTAAAGCCACAAATTATGTTGAAAATTCACTCAAAGATCCAAACAATTGCAAGTTTACACAGGAGAGGTCGCTTGTGAGAAGTTGGTTTGGTACCATGTTGATAAATCAGGTAACTTAAAGATGCACAAACTGTCTTTGTAGTTGGACTGAAAAATATTTTACACTGAAGGCTGTTTTTTGGCTCCCCAACTCGATGACAATTATGACCCCCAAACCAAGGAAAGATCAGATCACCATGGGCTTAAATAAAGTTCCCAAGTTCAGCCCAGTATTTGTCACATTTCCAACCGGTCAGATAAGTTTCACAAGTTAAAACATTTTGTGGTATGTGGCGTTTGTTTTAGAGTTTGGGGTTGTGCTGGGAGTCAGACGTTTGTTGACATTAACGGGACTTTATGTCAACGCAGTTGTTAGCAACTGTTGCAGACTGTTTGGGGTGTTGGGAAGCAAAAGAGACATGATAGGGATATTTCTTCACGTGTGAACATAGACTTTACAGCCTTAAAAACAAATCTATCCAGGGTCCTTTCATCCTTTAAGTATAAATCTGCAAAAAGTTTTATATATATATATATATATATATGTGTGTGTGTGTGTATGTATGTATGTATGTATATTTTCCTTTTTCAGTGTTTTCTTCAGCCTTCTGTGTGAACTAAATGGAACATGAGTTTTTTGTTTCAAATAAGAAGAAATCATGCCTGATACCCTGCAGCATGAAACCCTGGCATGCAGTGTGATCAGCTTTTGCTTGGTAAGTCCTTACTGATGGTGATGATAATGATGAGTGGTGCATGACTTGACAGCTACAAAAGTTTTTTGAAGACATACATTTTATTAGCTTTTATTATCAAAACAAAACGTGAACTCAAAGATATAAAGGTGAACTCATCCTTTTTATTATGACAATGTTGGGTTGATCTTGGGATTTTGACTTGAGGATCCAATTCAGTTGTTGCTCTCATCTCTGAAACTACATGTTTGTGCTGATTTTTACAGCTCGGGATAAACACAGAGACTAAACCCCATCGTGGAGAGCAGTGCTTACACTCAAAGAGTAGGAGTTTGTGTGACCAGCACAACATACTGTCAAATCGTATTTCCATTAATCAGTTTTTGTAAAATATACTGTTTATATATGAAAATTTCTCATTTCTGTCACATCCCAGATGACTTTCGGGCTATCTTATCTCTAGCTACTGACTGCTATGGTAAGAATAAAGATAATTTTGCCATGGAAAATCATCCTGCCACGGCTTCAACCAGCAAAAGATACTAGATAATAGCTACCAGCTGATGTTTAAAATCTTACAGAGAGCTCCTCACCATGTGGAAGATGGAAGCATGACATTTTTTCAGATATGCCTCATCCTTATGATAGACACAACTTTGATGTTTGATGGTACAGCAGAGATCCTGAAAACTGGTTTTGTTCATACGTACCTGCTTCATATTGAGAAAGTATGTTGTTTATAAATTTTGCCGTTTGTTAATGCTTAAAACAATTTGAAAGGGAGTTACTTAAATTTGCTTGGAACGGGTCAAAATGTCAGAAGCTAAAGATTAACAATGATAAGTAATAGTTTCTAAGCTAAAATCTAGAACAGGGTGGAAATAATAGCAGTCAGAAGTCAAATAAAACTCTCAAAAGCCCACAATTATTTTTCAAGCCACTGAATAAAAAAACCCTAAATTTGATCGCTGTCCTTCTCCTCTCTTATCAGTTATTAGTTGCAATCCTCCTGATCTTCATGGTGACAGATTTGATAGTATAAGGCACTCCGTTCTGCCTCCAGGTGTCCCACAGGATGTGTGTCCTCCGTCCCTGGTTCTGCTCTGCATCCTCAGGTGAGCCATTAACGTTTGCCAGGCCGCACTGGTTAAACCACCATCCTGTGTGGTTGTGCTGAAGGCTGCAGCTCTCCACCGTGCTGTTGCTAATGCTGCAGGAAGGGTTGCAGCCGTCATTGTCCACATCTGAGGTACTAAACGGAGCCGTGTCCTGGTTCTGCTCCTGTTCGTAGCCACGGAAAGCATCGCCTGCGCCAGAGTGGAATTGAAGGTTTGCACTGTTAGAAAAGAAAAGGTAAATGCGCCTAAGGATGAACATTGAGTACTTTTTCTCTTTTCTGAGCCGTACCAGCGCTGCCTGCATATCTGCCCAGGTGTAATCTGAAAAACTGTGTCTCATTATCAAGGCGGAAGTCATCATATGATGCATAGGAAGTGACGTCCTCCATGGAGACGAGAGCAATGTGAAGCTGAAACCGAGCATCTTTCTGGTTTACTATGTGAAACACCTTCTTTAGGCCCAACCAGTGTTCTCCTACACACACACACACACACACGCACACACACACACACACACACACACACACACACACACACACACACACACACACGCGCACACATAAAATAGCTTTTGTCAAGATAATATAATTTGGTAAATGTTAAATAAATATAACTGAATAAATGAATGTATCTTCGCCCTCTGCCACATTACACTAAAAATATGGAGCTATAACAAGCAGCAGATTAGAGTATTTTTAACATTAAGACATTAGGAGAAACAGCTTATCTGGCTCATGTTCCAACTATACATGTTCCCTTTCCTAATTACCATTCCATTTAAACCTAATCGTGGGATGTAATCTCCATCTGTGCAATAATATACAACCTGCAAGGTGTCCAAAGCCATCAAGGTAATCAGCCCAGGGTCGTCTGAAGTCAGTTAAACCATCAGTCCTCCTCTGCATCACTGTCCATCCTCCTCCCATGTAGTCCATCTCACAGAAAACCTGCAGTATAAGCGTGTTTAGACGCGTGACTGATGAGCAAGAAACAAACTATGAATTAATAAACAGATCATTTACCTCAAAAGAAGCGTCTGTGTTCTCTGGGTTAACTATGTAAATTCCGCTCGGGATCTTTGGGACGACAGACATTAGATTGTTCTTGATGTCGCTGCAGTCTCGTCCTAATGAAAGCAAACAAATGTAAGAGAAGTAAAGTCACGTTTCAGCATCTGTTTTGATTTCAACTCACTGATATCTAAAGGGAATGCTTATAATGGGATCATCCCCTTTATTTATTTTTATATATTTTATATATTTATTTTTCTGGACAGTTTACACAGTATAATCAAGAGCCTTTGTGTCGATAATTTGTTTTCTCTTGAAGTGATTGACTTAATTTGATGACTTATTTAATGTCATATACTGATCATCCATCCAATGGCATGGTTTCTAAAGTTAAAAAAAAACTCCAATGCACCACATTCATTTAAATTATTGCTTGTGATGTGTTTTATATTTGTTGATGTTGTTTTCCATTCCTCCTTAACTGAACTTTGTTTAGGGAGATCATGCATGTTAGTGTGTGTGTGTGTTACCGTGAGATTGCACAGGTTTTATGGAGTACAACTCTGTGTTGCTTCTCTGAACCTCTGAGCTGAGCATCTGCATCTTGGTCATCAGCTCTGTGACCTGGAAACGTGAGACTTCTGTACATACAGCCACCCAATCAGAAACTTTAAACTCTAACAGAGGGAAAATGGACTCTCTCTTACCTGACCGCTGAGAAGATCCAGACCTCTTTGCTGCTCCTCCATCACATCCCTGATCAGCTTGCGGGTGCTTCGTCCAAACGCCAACAATGTCTGCTGCAACTGGCCTATGCACATGCAGATGCACGTCAGTCAGGAGAACATCAACAATGGTGTCAGCGATACTACAAAGAAAGAGAAATACCGCAGATGGAGTGTTTCTCATCTCGGAGTAACTTTACAGTGATGTCACATGGGATCGAACAGGTATCGTGACCTCTGACCTCCCCTGGAGGCTTATAGTTTTTGACAGGTGCATCGGAGAAGTCCTCACCGACAATTTCCGATTGGTTCAAATGGCCACTGTTTCCCTTGTTCTGGTAATAAACAGAAAGATACGCTGAGCGTTTGATCCACCGCTTAATGCCTAAAATGATCACATGTTACATGTAAATAACTTAACCAGGGATGTCTCACTTTGATGAACCTTAGATATTTTCCTTTAAAATAGCTCCTGAGATTAATAAACAGATCAGTGATTTGAGATTATTTTGGGGGCTGCTTCTGTTATTTTACATCTAGCTGAATAAGGAAGGACAGGCATTTGTCCAAGGGTTAAGCCCCTACGTCAGCACACACACTGTCAAAGGATTGCCGTGCAACAAACAGCTGCTCTTAGTGATCTGATCTTGGTCTTTCAATAATAAATGGAGAATTATGTTTCAGTAGAGTTTTTAAGATCTCTTGGTTGAGACAAACTGCAACATCCTGACAAAAAGTGACCAAAACATCAGTAAAAAACATGTAAATCTAGCTTGTAAGTTATTTTTGGCCTATTTACCTTAGATATTTATACAATTCAAAGGGAAATTTTTTTTATTATTGTTGTATTTAAGAAGCCAACACATGTACACAAATTTAAAATGATCTACACATTGAACAAATCACAGGAATAACCATTTATCATCCGTGCCACAGTCATAATACTGTCATAGCTCCACAAGCTCTATAACAGCATCAGCCTCAGAAAAATGCAAGGTAATGTAACTATGCGCCTCCCACCAAACAGATAATCAAGTTATAATTCTGTAAACATTTCAGAATTTGGTAAAATTGATAACACAAATTTGTACAACTTCTCCCCATGAAAATGGTACATACTGTGGAAGAAAGCAGATGAGGCAAAAGCAGCAGGAGGATGGTTGTTGCCCACATCATCTCAGTCTGACTGGGATTATTTCCTGTGGGAGCCAGGGGGCTGGACTTGGTCCACCAGCAGACACTCCTTCATTTATGCTTATTTTTCCAAAAAAATCTCCCCATCTACCGTCTGTACTCCACATCTGCACCTTACTTGAAGTTGTCACACTTCCCTTTCCCCTCTTTAAAAGAAAAGTGGGCGTGACTGAAGGCTATCACTCCCACTTCTTCTAGCAAATTCCCATAACAACATCCCTATTAGAGGAGGTCCAATTTGTTGATGAAAGTTGAAATATTCTGACAAGGGGCTGAATGTGCAGTTTCTAGACCTGTGGTAAAGACTCATTACCTTCCCCCTCAGTGTGTCTATTACCGGGCGTTATTGTTTTACAGGTTATATCCTGCCGCCAGAACGAGAAACAGATGTGGGGAAATAAAATGTGCAGCTTGTTTTATTGAACACTTTGTCTCTGCTTGTGTCCTTGCATGGAAACTGAGGTTGTGTACAGTGAAGGCAGGGTGTCTTTGTTCCTTGTGCTCGTATGCCACCCCCCCACAAAAAAAACTACTGACGCGTACATCTGAAAACAGCCTCCCAGAGGGTCAGACCAATTACTCCAGTTAACTGGGCATTTGAGCGGTGAATAAAGTGAAAAGCATTAGAGAGCAACGGCACATTCCAGTCAGAGTCCAGCTGGAGCCGGCCTGCCTGTCGCTTTCTTGGAAAACTTTGCAGTGAGTGCCAAGGAAAAGATTTGCAGCAGTTCTAAACCTGTGTAAGTTTACAGCCGTGGTCAGCGGGAGGAATGTGGAAAGCCTGGTGCCACAGCCTCAGGGCCCCCACATCTGTGCAATGTTACATGCTGCCTTGAAGAAATCTCGGCATGCCAATGACAAGCAGCATCATGAGAAAATCCTGTGCGTTTAATCAGAGAGATGAGGAAGCTGAGTCGTGGGTTGATTGAGAAGAGGGGCAAATGTGATCACAGACATTATGATGTGCTATAAAGATGGAGCCTGAAGACTTGGCTGACATTTTGTGGACAAGAAGAGGGAAAAAAGCTCTCTTAGCTAAATTCTGTAAGTAATAACTCAACATTTCCTCCACTGCGTAAGTAGAGTGCATACAGTGTCGCACCATGGAAGTGCAACAACAGAAGCACAAAGGAGAAATACTGAGCTTGGTCAGTTAAAATAGCTGACCTTTACATTTACATCAGCAATATATGAGACATTGAGCATTAACATGTTTCGTTGCGTTTAAAAAAAAATGTTTTTGGCCCATAATGCACTATAAAGTTTTCATGTTAAAATGGAGGCTTAACAAGGACAATGAATTTGTTCAAAATGTCCTAATATTCTAGAACATTACTCACAACAGGCACTGATCATGTTGGTCTAAATAAATAAATGACACCAGTCCCTCATATTTGCTGCCCTTTTTAGGTGGTGGTGAATCGACATTTGATAATAATATGAGGCTCAGTTTGTGCAACAGTTATGTTCAGATTAGTATTGGAGCAAGTGAATTACACCTCAGTCAAGGTAAAACGTTTCATTTGGTCAGCAGTCATCCCATAGATTGTCATTGTTAAAATAGTTTTGTTTCATTCAGTTTAGATGATGATGAGGAATCAGAATCAAACACTGGTTTGATTATTTCTCACATTTTTCATTGTAGATTATTACAAAAGCATAGGACTAAATGCAAACAGTTGATACAAGTGTTAAAGTGAGACACTGCCATCTAGTGCCAAAAAGTGTGCATTACATTACATTTCTAGTTTCGTTGCCCTGTGGCGCTATGATCCATCTTGATCCTGCACACAAACGGAGTTCAATTGTCAAGAACAAGGAATAGCTGGTTATTCTCACGAAATCCCTTTTTTACAAATTGATATCAAGTAAAAGGAAACCAGTTGCTCCTCTTAAAGCGTTGACATCACCAAGAGTGAGCAGGCTGGCTGAAAAGAGTCTGCTGACCTTTTCCTCACTTTCAACTTATGCAACTCCCTCATGGACACAGATAGGGAGTGTAATCAGTCACACTGGTTTCTGTGGCACATTGTGTTGCTATTTTCTTTTTGTTAGGGGGGGAAATGGTAGGAAGGAAACAACCACAATGGGGATGAGCATTTCATATTACAGTAAAATATAAATGTCTATTTTTCTTTACCTCTGAATTTTGTTACCTCTGAAGTTTATACTTTGAAAAATTACTTTAATGTTTATCAGTTTGCTTTTTCAGGATTTAAGTGAGACAGAACAACTTTGAGAGAAATCCAACAATTTTCAAGCATCGTCCCAATCACAGGAATTTTGAGTATAAAATTGGAATGAAATGAGAATCCAAAGATTTGCAAATCTCATAGTTAATCCCCAAAACCACATAAAACATCAGATGTTGAAAGTAAGACAAATTACTATCTCATGGAAAATATTAACTCATTTGGAAATGAAAGATGCCAACACATCTTTAAAAAAAGGAAAAATTATGAAACAAGGTCACCAAAAGGCTGGGAATATTTGGCACAAATTAAAAACTAACTGAAGGAACATCTGACAACTAAGTGGGTTAATTAGCAAGAAGTCAGTAACATGACTGGCTACAAAAGGTGCATTTTAAAGTGGCAGAACTCTCAGATGTCAAGATGGACACATGTTTTTCAACCTGCAACAAACTTTCAAAAACTTGTGAAACAGTTTCAAAAAAGGTTCCTCAAATTTTAAAAACAGTGGAATATTCACCCTCCAACCCACAAATGTAGGTTAGCGCTCTATGATGCAATGACGGAGCTTTATGTGTGAATATGATCCAGGAATCGATCTCAATTTATTATGCACAATATTTATTTTCACTTGAAATTTTGGTAATGTTGTCATTTTTATTTATATTTTATCTTTCATTTTTTTCACCATCGTTTGTTGTAAAATTCAGAGAAGAAAATAAAGCCTGTCTTCCAATTCATTGCATCTTTTTTTAGCATAGAAGTATTGGTATTGGTACTCGGTATCAGCAGTTACTCAGATTCAAGTATCGGTTTGGAAAAAAGTGGTATTGTTGCATCCCCAATTTGTGCCAATTACTTTTTTGGCCTTCTGTCGGCCTTGTTCCAGTTTTTTTTTTTTTTTTTTCAAATAACAGGTGTCATTAAATTCAAAATGAGCCAGCATTTTCAATTAAATGGTCAAATGTTTCAGTTCCAACATCTAACATCTTTTTTATGTTCTATTGGGAATATAGTATGGATTTATGAGATTTGCAAATCATTCCACTCTGGGTTTTTTTTACATGTTACACAGCGTGCCAATGTTTTGTAAATTGGGGTTGTACTCCCAGAGATGTGCTTCCAGGTTCAGGACCATGTTACAGCTGGGTCCCATGAGGCCTTTTAGGGATTTCCTAAAACAACCGCTTGGATATACAGGGGTTTTTTTGTTTTGTTTTTGTTGAATTGTAAACCATTGTAGCGATCTGATATTTTAAGCAGCCTTTGTAAGGTTTTAACTCGGCATGTTTCCATATTTTCCTGCATCACTTAGATCCCAAAATACATAATCCCCACAAATTGATGTTGCCATTATTATGCTTGTATGTAGTGATGCTCAGTGCCTGGTTTCCTCCACACACCATTGGGATTAGTTCCAGACGATTATGCCTCTCGTGATCTGTGATCAAGTTTGGGTTTTAAATGCTGTCACGGGGGAAAAAAACCAACATGTACTGTATGTATGGTCACTTTTTTCATGTAGGCCTTACTATGGAGTGCTGAAGATAAACAAGAGCTCTAGATCTCATTCACAATGGCCGCTGTTTACACTAGTTACATGCCTGATCGAGGTACTGGGAGTTAGATCTTTTGGCAATTCCAAACGTGTTCCAAGTTTAATATGATGGAGGAATTTCTGCAGAAAAAGATGCAGAAAAACGGTTTCCATCATTCGCCAGAGATGGTAGCAGAGATGTGTGAGACGGCTGGAGAAGCCAGATGAGGAAAACATAGGTTGCTTGACCTAAGGATGATCTGGCAGACAGAGTGACAGGATTATAATATTTAAAAAATGGGGGCTAAGGGTTTACTGGCTTAGAGAAAAGTGACAAAAATGTATTCAATGCAAGCAGGGAGAAATTCCAAGGGGTTATTCGAATCTATATCCACATTTGTAATTCTCTCAAAGTCTACTACACGGAGATAAAATCTGTGAGTTATTGGAAGCACATTAGATCATGACTCCAAGTGAAAGATTTTTCTTGAACGCAGTCTGTTCAGCTCTGATTCAGTGTGTGCATGTTTTCCACTAGAGGGCGGGACACTGATGCTTGTGTCTGCACGGGACAGACTGGCTCCGGCTGGGTTGGCCTCATCAAGGGCGGATGTTTTCTCAGCGCAACTTCCCAATTTCCCCTACCCAGCCACCCCCACCCCCCAAAAAACACACACAAGACCCAGGCCCAGAAAAAAAAAGACTCCAGCATAACTGATCCGGCTCATTAGTAGCCTATAGTATATCATCAGCTGTTATCTCTTGTCACCTCTCAGCTTGGCCCTTTTGCTTCTCACCTTGGGCAGGAGAAACCCGCAGACACTGGGAAATGCAATGAAGGAAATTAAAACCTTACCAAACACTAAAATGCTAAAAAAAATCAATGATTATTTTGCTCATTGATGTATTTAGTGCTGCAAATGAACTAATAAAAATTCGGATGAGTTTTGCATTGATGGTTTACTTATCTGTCCCGACTCCCGAGCGTGAAATATTTGCCCTGCAACTGCGGCAGCTTTAAAGCCTGCAACCCCGCCCCTCCGTACACTATCACATGAATCTGGACTGAACGCTGGATGTGAAAAAAAAAGTTTAGAGGAGTCGGAGAAATCACTGTTCTCCAAATAGTTTCTCATGTGTGGGAACTTTACCACTCCGGGAAACCTTTAGAGGAGAGTTTGCATCGGAAAAAGGTGGCTTGCTGAGTGTTTTTTCCCCTCGTCCTTGGCTCCTCCGACTTCTTTTCTCTCTGCAGGAGTACAGAGAGAGAGGGGGAAACGGTCTGGCTGCTTGAAGGTATGTGGGAGGCATGTTGTGCACTGCTGAGATTGACTTTCTGTTGTCATCGATCCCCGATATAAACTACACTCTTTCCACCGCTTTGACCGACGCTCGACG
>JAVQJG010051344.1:0-16156 GCA_036024015.1 Craterocephalus amniculus | reverse complement strand
TCGTACATATGCGCAATCAATGAGTCATTAATTGTAATGAAATTACCCCTTTTACCACATACTATACCACGTAGAAAACCATTTTTCTTAGAAAGATTAAAATAATATCAGGTATAGGTATAATAGTCTTTAGTCATAATGTTTTTTAAAGACGGCAGAACTTGCTCAGTTGCTCCTCTAACACGGCACAATGAAAACAATCAGATTGTGAGCTGCAGTCTGCCATTACTCAGCCCCCCACAGATTCACATCAGCTTCATGAGGGCGCAGACAAACAGCAGCACTTATCAGCACTCATCAGCATTCAGAATAGTGTGCTGCGTACATGTCGCTCTGTTATCTAGATCAAATCAAGCCAGCCGTGTAGTGAAATCTGATGCAGGTTTCAGCAGCTTCACTAAAATAAGTGGTTTCTTCATTCACCGCTTGCTTCCTGGTTTGGACTGAACCTGCCAGCGTGAACAAGCTTCCGTAACATTTCAGAAATCCAGAAATGAGTTACTGTGCGTTTCCCTGCAGAGCTTCCTGGTTGTGAGGGACTCTGCGATGGCTCAGCCCAGCCTGCTGTGTGTGTCTGCTGGACCACACAATGAGATTCTCGATTATGACATCAAATGCACAGGAACAGGTATGAACCAACTTCATGCAAACGGTTTCTGTGTGAGCATGTGTGATCCAATCAGCTTAGCTTCTTATGCCACACTTTTAGCGGTTATTTTATGACTCATAACTTCTGCCAAACTTGAGAAACTGGGCCAATAAACTGTTTAGATAAGCCAGTGACATCATGTTTCAGGTAATCACGCTTTCTGCTGTTGAGTTTGTGTACCTTGTACTCTCCAGCAAAGTTATTACAGGTAAGAGCAGATCAGATCAATATTATTGTGTTCCTCACATACTGAAAAATCTTGTTCTTTTTTGTACACTTCCACTATTTAAATCTCATGTTAAGAATTAGCTGACCCCTCTGACTTGCATTAATCTGCTGATGGTAGAAAACACCCTGGTGGAAAGCAACTTCATTTCCAGTAAATATTAGAAGGAAATAAAAAATTTGTCACAGCGGCACATACTTAATTAGAAAAGTTCCCATTTGGGTTTCCTGGTTCGAGGTTTGATCTGTTTCCAGGAATGCATTTTGTTAACACAGCATATGAGACTGACACTGCCCACTCTTTCTGTTTCTCTTTGACAGTCTTCCAGCTGTCAAAGTCTCGTCTTTCTTTCTCTGACCTGCCTCAGCTGGTGCTTTTCTACTCTCTGACCAGGTAAGAGCATGATTTAAAACTGATATCTTTCTACTTGGGTATATATGTAAACCTTGTCTTTTGTATTTTACAATCAGATGTGTATAGAAATAGCAAATCATCGCCATTCTAACTTACAGTAATGATGCAAAAAGCTTAATAAGCCACTGTTTATTAGCATTATTGCTACTTCTGCACAAATCCTTTTTAAACCAATCAGTACACTTATTTTTGTTATCATTTGTCTTCATCACCTCCTCCTCTGTATCAGGGATGTTTTGGCTGTTTGTCTGTCCATTCCTTGCTGGATCTACAGGTTAACCGAGACAAACAAAGATTGTCTCTCTAAGCTTGAGCCTAGTGAGTCCTCACATCTCTGACACTACCACATGTCAAGAATACAAAACCAAAGGGAAATATTTGACAACCTGTCTTGTTTCATTACTTATCTGTTGCAGAAACTTGGCTTTTCACACCGCCTGAGCAACAGACTGAGGAAATGACCCACAGGGAGCCTAGCAACATGATGTGCTCAATACAGGTATGTTGCTTTGTGTGTGTGTGTAAAAGTGAGATAAGGGTATTGAACTGAGTAACAGAGTAACTTCCTTATTTTGTTCACTAAGGAAGTATAAAACAAGTTTTTTGTTTGTTTTTTAAAGCTTGTGTGGAGCAAAACAGAAAAGCTCATCAGAGAACCAGCGGAAGAACTTAAAATGAAATTCACACTGAAATCTAATTGTGGGTCCTTGTGTTTTCATATGTCTACATACCACCTGTACATCATAACTGACTAATAAGGCTAAGAGAACTGAACTGATGGACAAATAAAGTGGTGAGGTTCACAGTCAAGGCAGGGCAAGTTTATTTCAATAGCACATTTCCTGTTCAAGACAATTCAAATTGCTTTACTTAAAAGATTAAAAGCATCACAGATAGAGTTTGAAAAGTATAAAAAATTAGTCAAAAGCAGCAACAAATAACAAAAATGTCAATGAAATCATCTTTTTAAAAAACTGATTAAAAGCAAGATAGGTTAAAAGACTGTGCAGATTTCATGCATAGGTGTACGAGAAAAGAAATGTATTTAACCTGGCATTACAACTTTCTACATTTGGTGAAACTTTAATCTCTACTGGCTGTTTGTCCCACTTGTTTGCTGCATAACAGCTAAAAGCTGCTTCTCCTAGTCTGGACTCTGGTCTGGACCAGTCGAATCTTTGGACCTTAGAGCTCTCAACGGTTTATATTTTCTTAACATATCACAGATGTATTCTGGGCCTGAACCGTTCTGAGATTTAATAACAACCAGAAGTGTTTTGAAATCTAGTCTCTGACTGACCGGAAGCCAGTGTAAAAGTGTTTTATCTGGATGAGCTGCAGATGTTTAATGCTCTTTTTAGAAAGTCCTGTTTGAAGACCATTACAGTAACTCAGTCTACTGGAGATGAATGCATGGATGAGTTTCTCCTGGTCTTTCTGTGAGACTAAACATTTTATTCTGCTGATGTTTCTGAGATGGTAAAAAGCTTCTTAGTGGCAGCTCTGATGTGGCTGCTGGAAGTCAGAAAGATAAATCTATCATCACACCAAGGTTACGAACCTGGTCAGTGGCTTAAGACCCTCAGTTTCCAGGTGTTTATTGATGCTGACCCCCTTTTCTTTGCTACCAAACACAATAATCTGATTTTTATCTTCATTAGATTGTTGGAAATTCTCTCTCATCCAGGTGTTAATTTGCTCCAGACACTGACATAGTGAGTCTATCGGGCTGCAGTCGTCTGGTGATAAGGACACATAAAGTTGTGTATCGCCTGCATTGCTGTGATAATTATTGTTAAAGTTCTGTAATATTTAACATAGAGGGACCAATTTAAATAGAAGAGGTCCAAGGGCTGATCCCTGAGGTACAACACAAGTCATGGCCACTCGCTCAGATTCATAACTGCCAATCATAACAAAGTAACTCCAGCCTTCTATATAGGCTCTGAACCAGTTAAGGTCTGCTCCAGAAGGTCCAACCCAGTTTTCCAGCCTGTGCAACAGGATTCTGTGATCTGCAGTATCAAAGGCAGCACTGAGATCCAGCAGAAGCAGGACTGAAATTTAACCATATTCAAACTATTGTCATTTTACACCAGAACTGTGTCAATGCTGGGATGGTGTCGGAAGCCTGACTAGAATTGATCAAGATTTACACTTTCATTTAAAATGAGAGTCTTTTTCTTTAAGAGTGACTTAACGGCAGCTTTAGTGACCTGTGGAAAAATGCCTGATACCAGTGAGCTGTTTGCAATTAGGAGGAGGTCACTTCCTACAGAAGTAAAAATTGATTTTAAAAAGTTGGTTGGTATATTCAGAGTGCATGTTGTTGATTTCAGATGGCAAACTATTTCTTTAGGAATTTTTAAAGCCACATTATTAAATTGTGACATAACACCAGAGTTATTTCTAGTTCTCAGACCATTTTTCTTGTTTGCCTGTGTGGCATTAATATTTTTTTTAATTGTTTTAATTTTTTCACTAAAAAAGTTGGCAAATTGGTTTCACTTCTCTGTGGACATGAGCTCCCGGATTATCTGTTTAGGATGATTCATACATTTTTCAGTCATAGCAAACAAAGTTAAAATTGTTGACGTTCTTGTTAATGAGTCCAGATAAATGCAGCTCTCTGGCCTTACACAGCTCATTGTTTTGTTTTCCTCTACTTTTGCTCAGCTTTCCTGCGTTCTCTCTTACGGTTCCTGACCATACTGGGGTTTCGCGATGGTGTTTTCTGTTTCCTCAAAGTGCCCTAGATTATTTGTGCAAGAGCATCTATTACAATCAACATTTTCAAATTGAAATGATCCAGGAGTCCATCAACTGACTCTGTACTTGTTGTTGGTAATGTAGCTGGCCTCCAAACCACATGAATAATAAGACGCTCATCGTATTCTGATATTTGGTCAGGAACCATGTTGCATCAGTTCTGAATGTGCAGAGTCTCCCTGAAGTTTTACTTTTGGACGTGTAGGGTATCCCAAACTGATAATGTAATGTGAGGTGGTTGTCAGATAAGTTAATAAGCTCTCTTTCGGCCGACCAGAACTATGTGGCAAATTGGAAATGCAAAAGTGATGTTAAGGATGTTACTGCTGAATGCCTCGTCACAAATAAAACATTCGTGTTGTTAGGAAAAACATTTTTAAGTTTAAGAACTTAGACTGTTTGTTTGGGATGGAAACATGGCATATGGATATGGATTGCATTTATTTAGCTGTAGCCTCTAGCAGAACCCGGCTCAAGGAGGGCGTCCATCTCCCTCGACCGGTTGGGGGTGGATATGACAGAAAGGATGACTGTGGACGGAGAACGTGAGAGCCCAAAGTTAGAATAGAAAGAGAGTGTTGCAATAGTGTGTAGAAAGAGAGAGGAGAAAGGGGTTGGTGGAGAGCAGAGAAAAACTACCTAAAAAGAGAGTGAAGAACGGGCGGAGAGACCAAGAGTGTAAAAAGAAGACTGAAAGAGTGTAGGAGGAGATATATGTATATCTCCTTCTACGTTGTATGTAGAAGGAGAGAACATTTCAAGTTGAGAACATGCAGAGGGGCTCAGTGACCATTCCTCTGGTTGGCTGGTAAACTGCAAGTAACTGAAATTGCACATATAACAACACTGAGACAAACAGGATTGATCAGATGTGTTGTTCAGAAAATCTAAAGTATTAAATGAATAACCCAAAACTGGCAAATTAACACTTGTCTGTTACTCCAAGAAACATCAGGAATCTTGTGAAAAGTGCCTTGTGATTAGAGTGTCTGGCTCTTTCAGAATCTATTCTGAAAAGGTTTTTATGTAAGCTTTCTTTCTAAGAGAATACACAGAGAAAATCCACTGTCCTTAGGGTTGTGTTACTATATGGGCCTGGACACCCATTCTTTGGATCGTTTAATTTGTACAATTAAAGGTGCATACTTAAACGATTTGGTAGCTGATATTCAGCTACATGTTTCTTTAAAATCTGGTGATGTTTCAAAGAGATATTTCCTTTTGAGCTGCTTAAAGTTCATAAAAGACTGCATGATAGACATCTGTCTTGAAGTAAACAAACAAAAAAAACTGAGGTCCTTGTTTCTTTTCCAGTTTGTTTTCGCCCAAAAACAATTTTAGAGTCTTGTTTTTATGGCATCTTTAGAAAGCCATCTCTGTATTATGTAGTCTGGCTTACAAAATTAATTGTTTAAGTAGCTTTTTTTTTGTTTGTTTGTTTGTTTTATCATATTACCAATATTGCTAATATCAGGTTGTGTTTCATGCTTGAGCAATTATCTGTGCTCTGCTTCCATATGGTCCAGAACACAGCTGCAGGCTGCTGGTGATGGCATTTAGAAGTCTTTTCATTGCCTCCTCATCAGGTTAAAATTTTGGAATAAAATCCGAAATTCTGCCTTGTGAACATATTTTGCTTGTTCAGTGTCCAACTATTGCTAATTCAAAACTTGTGCATTTGTTTTCCTAAGCTGACTTCCACCAACGGAGCTCTGTGCATTATCAATCCTCTTTACCTCCATGAGCACGGTGATGATTGGTTGACTCAAAGGCCAACTGCTGAACAGCCATCAAATTACACACAAGGACGACGGCTTAGTACCACCCGGACGTGGGCAGGGGCGGGGTTACAAAGTAAACGAGCCATGTCGTTGGAACAGGAAGCTCCTACTGCCATTACGGACACCTCAGGTCAGAACTGGATACATTTTACAAGAACAATGAATTTATTGTGTTCATTTTTAATGTTTTGATGTCATGTTTTCCTTTTTTCAGGTCTAATGAGGGCTTGGTCAGCTGATTCCCCACCTACCCCACAACCACCACAAACACCGACAGGAGTGGTGCTCAGGAGACCCAGCCGTGAATTATCCCACAACCCCTTTCAAAGAGCCAGCACAGGGAGCATATCTTCTCCCTCTTCCCCGAGAACCATGACACCTGAAATGCAGCGTCACAGCAGCCCTGTGCCTCAGTCTCCTCACAGGGTGTCCTGGATTGAAAATGGATTTTGGCTGCCTCCACCCAGGCCTTCTTCTTACCTCCAGCTTCCATCACTGGAACTTGACTCACTTTCAATCAGCAGCATTGAAGAGGAGACGGAGTCACAAATTTCAAGCCTCACACCTCAACACCCCTCACCACACCGTTTGGCTGATAAGGTCATAAATCGTCTCTCCGCCATGGGCCAGGCGATTGGTGGACTGGTCTGCCAGAAGAAAAGACTGACAAACCGTGTGATCGAGCTGAGTGAGAGGAAAGGTGGGGCATTCGCAGAGGCTGTCAAAGGATTTGTAGAGATGATGCTGAGGGGTGGGACTGGTCCCAGCAGAGCAACAGGGTCTGACTTCTTACAGGAAGTGAGAGTAGCACTCACATCACTGAGGGAAACATTGCTGGACAATCAAGACGTCCAGATATTACTGGACAGCCTTACTGACCTAAATGACTCTGAGATTGGTTAGTGAGCTCATACTGATCTGTAAAACACAGATGTCAAATATTTGTTAACATGACAGTAAGAACAGTGCTAATGTCTCCTAACCTATGTTTTAACTTTTTCTGTAGACCCCCTGGTGGAGCTTGCCCTCCACAAAGTGGCTCTGAAACCCATCTCTGGCCACCTTTACACTTGCATCCGCACCTATCGGACCAATGACGGTTGTTTTGAGCGTCTTCAAAGCAACCTGCGTGTGCTGGAAAAGAACGGCGTGGATGAGCTCGGGGGATCTCCAGGAGTTGGAGTTCCTGACTCAGTCAGTCTGGAGCGGATTCAGCAGAGGTGGATAAGTATGCATGAGACTTACTCCCCAAACAAGAAGATCCAGATTCTTCTCAAAGTCTGCAAAAGCATTTATCACAGCATGAGTGCTAATGCTAACTCAGGTAGCGTGGTGGTATCGTACTCATTACTATCTCCGTCCTAAATGACTGCTGCTGCTGCCTTGTTCACACTTCTGTCTTCTGCAGGGACAGTGTTTGGAGCAGACGATTTCCTACCCTGCTTGACATGGGTGCTTCTCCGTAGCGACTTGGTCACATTACAGGTAGACACAGACTACATGATGGAGCTGCTGGACCCCATGCAGCTGCAGGGCGAGGGTGAGGCACTCAGTCATGTTCATTAAAGAGATCTTAGCCTTCACACTAGGTTCTGACTGCACCACTGAGACTGTCTCACCATCTCTATATTCTCTTATTCTTAGGTGGTTACTACCTTACAACGCTGTACGCCTCTCTGTACTATATCAGCAGCTTCCAGCCACGACTAGCTGCCCGCCAACTTAGCATTGAGGCCCAAAACTCTATAAACCAATGGCATCGCAGGCGCACCCTGCACTGCAATCAATCACGTCGCAGCAAGAATCGACGGACAATTCGTAGGCAGCCATGTCGAGAGAAGGCAGTGTCAAAGTCTGAGACAGAGATAAGTAGTAAAGAAGGACAGGTCATAACAGATAATTCCAACAGCGACGAGCCAGAGGAGCCGCGCGAAAGTAACACAGAAGCTTTGCCGACACTGAGAGAGAAGACAGAGATGGAACAAGGATTTGAGGACCAATCAGAAACCTTTGCTCCAGCATCAGACGATCGACCTGTGACACAGCAAGAACTGATTTCAAGCAAACAGGAAGATGACGAGATTCTTTCAGTATTCACAGAAAAGGATCAAAGAGGGCCGTAACAAAAAAAGAAAAACTTGAGGTGAAAACCAAGGTTTGACTGCTGACCTCTTTCTGGGAGACTTCATCAAAGTGTAGGCTACTCTTTTTTGGGGCTGCTATCAGTATTTTACATAAAATAGTTAAATGTCTCCTAACATTTGATATTTTTGGTATGGTTGTGCATAAAATATTGATTTATTAGATTTGCAATTCATTTTATTATCGTTTCATTGACATTTCTCTCAGCATCCCAACTTCTTTGAAATTACTTTTGGCAATTTTAAGCATTTTGCCAGTCATCAGTTGTCAATACAATACACCATTTCCTTGACTATCTAAAACAAGTTACGTTATATTTGTTACCAAAGCTTGAAATCTGCCATTTTCTTTTCTTTTTTTATTCCTCTGACCAGAAGGTAATTCTTAAAATGGGTTTTCATGAAAAAAACACATAGAATTTTAGTTTAAAAATGTATTAATATTAAAATAGTAATGTAATGACGATAAAGTAATGAAGCAGCAATTCTGCATCATGACTATGTCTAGCAGACAGTTGTTTTTTGTAAAAATAATCTGATAAATGGACCCCACTTTGTATCTCTGACAGAATCTATTATTATTATTATTATTATTATTATTATTATTATTATTATTATTATTATTCAGAGATTAAAACTGATAAAACCGATCATAAGGTATCAGCTTCTGAAATCTTGGCCATGTCCTATGCAATATTCGACCACTAGAGGGAGGTATTGAACGCTTTTGGTTAAGTTGGTTTGTTTTCAAAGGCAAACACATTACAAACTGCAGTTTAATTCCATGTGTTGCCAGATTAAAAGCAGGGTTGTGTGAAGCATGTTTAAATATTCAGGGACTTACCTGCTGTAGACAGTGGCTAAATTTTAGAGTTTGGAGAGGAAGAAAAGAGGCCTGAAGGGTGATTCAAGCTAATCAGCAGTGAGTGAACCAGCAAATTAATTGAAAACACCAACAAAGAATTCACATAGTGCTGGGAACTGCAGCTGAGATTCACGACTTGGACAGCAGCCCAATACTTTGTTTTTGGTTTTACTTAACTTTCTTCGTTACCCCTTCATGCATAGTGTCCACTACATTGAACACATATTTGACAGCTTTTTTCTAGGCCCATATTCATGGGTGGGGATGGAAAATTTGTAATTTTGACACTTCACGGGACATTAGTAAGTCATGCAATACACTGTTACTTAGTGTAGAATAAATATTTATATATTTACATTCATTCATTGTAATAACCAAACTTACTTTTGTGATAAACAGGAAAGAAAAACAATACAGCCAAATTTTCATAGAATATCTGTATAATAGAAACATAAAAAGCATGTTAAATGAATCATTTTGAATAAAATATACAGATACATTGAATAAATAAAAAGTAAAATATAATTAAGAAATAAAAAAGCATCACTGTATATGTTTATGGAAGTAAAGCATTGTATGCAGAAAACGTGGCACTGTTTTTTATTAATTCATGCATGAAAGGGTTACAGTATCACAATGTTACTCGCTGACTTTAAATGTATGTGGTTCAAAGTTGTTTTGATGCCACGGTGACATATATTATGTACAGTCCCTGAGCCATGGGTGGCTGTCAGCATCCTGAGGCTGAAAAACCACACTTCCCAACTTTGTTGTCCAGGATGCTGTGTCACTTAACAGTAGCATTTCGCTTTATGGCACCGCATCACACGCCAGAAACTGAATATCGACACACCAGCTGTTTTAAGTGCACATTATGGATGATTCATCAAAGAAGTATTAGAGAAAATTATTAGATTAAATGAGGAGAAGTAATAGAGAAAGGGAGAGTGCAGGAGATGAGACAAGAATCAATGTCTGACTGACTTTCACTGACCGAGAGAGCTCAGAATACAGGTAGGATGTGAGATGGATGCTGAATCAGCCAGGCGGGAGGCGCCTTACTGAGAAAATGAGCCAAAGTTCAGTAGCATTTCTTTAAAGCTGGATTTACACTCCTGTGACTTATGTGTAAAGTCGGTTATGACATCATGGCCGTAGGCTCCATGTGGGTTAGTAGAGGTTTGACGTGCACCGCCGCTACACAGCAAGATTACATGAAAGTACTGCCTTGTGATTACATGTATCTGATTTCTGGATTTTCTCACTGAATTTGTGTGGTAAGCAGCATTTTTAAAAACAACACACAATGGGACCAACTAGATGAGCGAATGATTTAGGTATGGAAATATGCATGCAATACTGTCTGCACCACACCGGCTTCCATTATCGTTCTTAAACAGGTTATGCCTGCCGAAACTGAAATGAACCATCGTAAGAACTCCCCCCTGTGGGGTTTCCCAGCCAGTAAAGCCCTACTGCCACCTCCAGATTCAGAAGAGAAACTGCAACAAGATAGCGTAACCTGATGCTTGAGTAAGAGAGAGCATGTCACCAGCATCCACGGAGACACCATGCCAGTACGCAGCTTTAGTCCTGTTATTGTTAATCAACAAGAACAGCAACCTGATCACTGCCCACAAGCAAGGGGAGGGGAATTATGACCGCTTTGATACGTGATCATATGAACTCCTCTTTAGTCAGTTAACTCATTACATAACAGACCAAAACATTAGACAAAAAACTGAACCGGCAGCAAACTGCTTCCATGTCAATCCATGAATCTGATCATTATACAGCTCTGTGCATGTTGTTTACATGTTTTAGTAATGCATAGCATTCGCCAATACTCTGTTTTTCCCAACTTCCCCTTTCGTTTTACTTTTGGGTCAAATCCCTGAGTTAAGGGGTAGAGTGTTCATATTCTGATTGTGTCTTGTCTGCACAGGAGGTGGGAAATTACAGGAAAAGTACACAAAGTAAATCCTAGTGTGCTCAAATGGTTTCTGAGCTGCAGAGCATGTGTGAAAACAGTTAATACAAAATCCTAGAAAGAAACAATTTCTCTCTCAGCAGCATGTGTGAATAGTGAATAAAAGACTTACTGTTAACAGGAAGAAGGCCCAAAAAATGACAGATTCAGGCTCATTGGTTGATGACATCTGTATTGCATTGA
The DNA here is from genome assembly GCA_036024015.1 of Craterocephalus amniculus. Classification (NCBI taxonomy): domain Eukaryota; kingdom Metazoa; phylum Chordata; class Actinopteri; order Atheriniformes; family Atherinidae; genus Craterocephalus; species Craterocephalus amniculus. The sequence continues at coordinate 5,138 of JAVQJG010051344.1, read as the reverse complement.
GGAGTGATAAACCTGCAGTTTAGACTTCATGATCAAAAATAATGTTTTAGTTGCAACAAAAACAACTGAAGGAGCTGAAGAAGCTGTAAACACTGAGAAATTGCTAAAGGAGTTGACATGAAGAAGAGGCACAGAATGCAGCTCCGTTAAGATTAAGATGGAGCACTTAAGGAAATCTAATCAAGAGTTGGACTTATGAACACTTTGAAAAGCTGAAGTTGAAGGCTAATCGTTTGAAGTTGCAGCTGAAGTGAGAATGCATGATGCAGAAGCTAAAGGGGCATTTTAGAAATGTTACAGCTGAAGCACTGAAAGCAGATGTCGAAGAGATAGTTTAATTATTTCTTCTTGCACACATTGATTATTATCTGCTTATTTTTACCATACATTTCTAAATAAGGGACTGTTAGCTCAGATATTCACTTTCATACACTGTGCATGTACACATGTTAATAGTTATCCACAGGGCCTCTTATGTTAATGTACACACACAGCATCATCTTCACACACATATGGAACTGTCTCATCGTTGCATCCTAATCGGCAGAGCCAATCAAATTTGCCTAATGAGACATCTGGCATTCTGCCTGCATGTGGATGTCAAAGCAAGAAACAGCTGGGCCTTTACACACACATACACAGACTCACACACACATGCTAACATATTTTCTATCTCCTCTCACAGTGTTTCTGGAGCCCAGAGAAGATTTAAAAAGAAACGTAGGCTAGTAATCCACATACAATCACACATCAAATGGGGCCATGCAGCACACACACACACACACACACACACACACACACACAGAAAAAGAGCTGCAGTCTAGACTACACTGGTCAGTACAAAATGTCACACAATGACTCCCACACGCAGTTCTTTCATACATGGATATATTATGCATACATGAGTGTGTGTAACACACTCACCACAGCCATAAATTAGATATATGGCGGCAGTGACTGCAGTAGAGGAGGGGTGTGCGCTGAGAAAAGAAGAGTGTATGTGAGATGAAGAGGGAAGGGGGGCACAGATGGCTGTAGCCTGAGGCATCTGAGGTACTGCGGCTAAACATGGAGACAGCAACAAACACACACATCCATCCTTAAGATTTTGTGTGTTATGGGGGGTGGAGTTGTACATTGTCTCATAAACACAAACCTACAAATACATAGTGTACTTAAGAACCCCGTACATTTCATTTTATTTATCATTTAAATGAAAACAGATCTAAAGACACAAAGAACAAGATTAGCCTGAATATTGAATATTTTCATGTAATGTAATTCAACAAACCCCTGTCCCAGATGGACATAGATTGTATATTGTGCAATGCCCTGCAAAGTTCCTCATAATCTCCGCTTTTGTGAGTACTAAAGATGGCTGATTCAGTTACATTATCAGGCAACATATGTGAATCATTTTTCTTCTTGTACAAGGAAAAAAGAAAAACGATCACGTCGTAGAGGTTTGGAACAAGGTGTTTGAACAAGAGGGATGCTTGGATGGATTGATGTGAACTCAGGTTTAGGACTTGGTTTGTCACATGGAATTGTTAAATGTTTTATAAATGGCTTGTTTTCACTTAACATCGTATCTGCCTCATTTGCTGTGTATAATATGAAGCGATGGTCAGACAGCTCATTGTTTACCAGAGTGTGTGTGACAAATGTGTTTTTGATTGCTGGAAAATCTTTTATATCCATTTTGGTTTTAACTGGTTTTCAACTTTGAAACTGATTGACTTCAGGGGTTCATCCCAACATCATAAAAAAGGAACCAGATAAGTTTACATTTTACCACTTAGATAATCCATTGGTACCATACATTTGTGAGTGACACATTATAAACAAATATGGATTTTATTCCCTTTAGTGTCTCTTCCAACTACCTACAAATTATACACTATTGGAAAGCAAAGATTTTAGAGATATGAAGGATGTACATATTCCAGGCTATAAACATAACGGTAAGTTCAGTAAAAAATTATTTCTGACCAATTGTAAATGGAATTTATTTTGGAGCCAAAGTGCACTCCAGTAGCAAATAATACTGCAACAAAATGGTCCTGCTCCTGACAGACAGACACGTTATTCATTCAGCTTTAGAGGCCAAACTTTCAAGGCCAACAATTATAACATCAGTTTCTGCTGCATTCAACTGTAAATAACAATTATCCATCCAATTCTTAATCACAAGCAGTCATGCAGAGAATTTTTCTTTTCAGCCCTATCATGATCAAAAGATAAATGTAAGTATAGGTCATTTGCATACAAATGGTATGGGATTCCTTACAATTTAGAGATTATATGCCTGAGAAATAGCATGTGCAATAAGAACAAGATGGGCCCCAAGACCGAGCCCTGGAGAACACCACAGGAAAATGGGGTATGACTCATGTAGGCCGACAACTATGGAGAATGATCTGAAAGACAAATCAGTCCTAAACCAATTTAGGGAAACTCCTGAGACACCAACCCAGTCTCTCAGCCTGTCCACGAGAGTTCTTTGATTCACTGTGCCAAAATCTGCACTGAGATCGACCAGAACCAAGCAGTCAGACACCAGACACACTGAGACAGAGCACAAGGTCAGGGACAGAAGGCAGGGCAGTTCACCATGAGGCAGGAGAGGAGAGCAGGTCGTGGACAGGCAGAGTCGGCACCAGGTAATGAGACAGAGGAAGGCTGGAAAGTCTCACATCCTGCAGAGGAACAGTATGGCAAGGAGTGAGAGTGCTGGAGGTAGGTTATACGCAGGACTGATTAGGATGAGATGCAGATGTGTAGGAAGGTGAGCAGAGTTAGGTGATGTGGTGGGAGTGGCTGGCAGGTAGAGAGAGCATAAGAAGGGAGAGTGGAAAACACTACAGGTGAGTGACAGAAGGGGCAGAAGAGGACAAGCAGAGGGCAAAACTTTCATCTTGTACCAATTTGAATCCGTAAAATCTTGATAAAGATTTTCAAAACACATTTTGCCTGTTTGTTGTTGCTTCAGAACCACAAAAGTCCTGTAGACGGCATGATAGAGCCCCACAAATTATTTATTAGCCCTGATGGAAGGTGTTGAAATAGCATCGTGTTTATTTTTGCATATTTCTGTGAGATCAGGTTGTTGACAATACCCGAACAGTTAAATCTTCTTGCATCTTCCTTGCGATTGACCATTTTTCATCTGTTTGACCACCACTTAATTCACCAGAAGGTCAACCTAAAAAATGTAGGCTATTGATTGAAGAGGCACACTAAGCTTGTTTCATAATCAATTGTCATCGCTGTATCATCAGAGATCTCTAAAGAAGAATAGTAGTTTTCAAAAAAGCTGCATGGTGGCCACCTGTTAACAAGAAGGTACCCAGTTCAAATCATAAAAGGTTCTTCTTCCCACAACCAAAAACATCTATATGCAAGAAGGGGTGTGACGAGATTGCGTGCCACGAGAGATCCACAAGATGGACCTTTTGGACCATGAGCCATTCAACATCACTGTAACGGAATTGATGAAGAACAAAAATCTTCCCATATCTCCAGTTGCATGATAGATATAAAGAAAGTGTTCCAGAGTGTTAATCAGCATGAGGGTGAGTAGAAAATGAAGGCACATGAGGGGGAATTATTCCTTTAAGTAACTTTTGTGTTTTTATTCTCATAGAATGAGCAATTTACATCTACTTACACTGGATCCACATTCATGGCTGCTGCCATATTTTTCTACAATGGACAAATAACTTTCTGTGTGAAGTGAGAACACTGAGCTTTTAAACGGATGCACTGGCTTTGTTTGATAGAGCACCGTTTGGGATAAGTAATGCCCAAATCGTAGAAGAAGTCAGTTCACATGAAAACAATTTTAGAGTTGATATGCAGTCATTGCTGCACTTGAAGCCACTGGATCCTCTCTCAGATGATAAAGTGTTTATGTATGTATGCATACTGATAAACATGTTAACATGCAAGATGATTACCCAGGCTAATTTACATCTTTTGTCCCTTATGCAGGCCAAAGTCCACAGGACAACACAATGTCTGGAAGTATTTTGGTGCTCGTTTTAATCACTAATTACAGTAATTCTTACATAATGCACCCCTAATCTTTTTGAGAACATCTCAAATTTTTGGGCAAAATTTCATATTTCATATATACTTATATATTGAATTATAAATTAATTGAATTTCTTTGTCTTTCAAAAATACTTGGAAAGACCAATACTATTATGAAAATAGACTGCAAATGTAGATCTAAAAATGAAAATTTGTAACTGTGAAAAATGTCATTTTTAGAAAAAAGTAGTTTTTAATTTTGCATGAAGACTTATAAACTATTTTAATTTTTTGTTATTAAAACATTTTTAAAAAAAGAGTTAAACAGCTAAATTCAAGTTTATTATTTATAATTATCTGTTATTTCACCGTGAATGTATTTGTACTGCTATATTATACTTATAGTATTGATAGTGTTGGCGTAGAGGTTAAGGAGGAAGACTGGAGAACCCAGGTTAAAGTCGTTAGACGAACAATTAATTGGTTGATTGTAATCCTACATGCTAACATCTTTCATTAAATCAAAATAAAAGAGAAGATCCAATGTAAAAGTGTTATTATTATTATTGTTTTTAAAAACTTCTTAAACACTAGTTTTAATCATCATTTAATAATTCACATCTTACTTCAGATGCCTCATAAGTCTGTCTGTCTGACTCTGAGCCCAACAGCTCTGTTAAATCAGTTTGATGACATACAGAGTTTGACTGCATCTTTACAATCCTACCCTGTGTTGTTCTCTTCTATCACTTGTCCGCTATAATACATGTTCCTGTCTTTGTCTTTACTGTGGCTTTTCAGCGGCTGTCACCATCCAACAGCTTGCCTCTGTCACGGTTCGTTCACACACCCACAATAAAACTTTCTCTTTCAGTCCTACTGGAGCTTTCAAATTCCATCCCTAGTCATTCAGTTTTCTCTCCTCTCTTTCCCAGCATTCCTCCGTTCCTTTCTCCTTCCCCTCCCCTCCCTCTCTTTTATTCCCTCCCTCCTTCCCCCTCCCCCTCTCTCCCGCTTGTCTGAACTCTGACAGGTGTGTAATTGAATGATTAATGACCACTGGAGTAACCCCCATCCCACCCACACACACACACACACACACA
>JAVQJG010051341.1:0-12077 GCA_036024015.1 Craterocephalus amniculus | reverse complement strand
GAGGCATTGGCGCTGCTTTAAAAAAATAAATAAATAAAAAAGGCCGACAATTCGACAAAAAGTCGACATGAGGGTCACGACAATCGACTGTCCAAAAACTGTCGTTCCCATCCCTAGTTTGCATGTGAACTGTTATAAGTCACAGAAGAAAAGGATATATGTCTGAATGTGCTGTTAGTGAGAGCATGTGCTGTTACTGGTGCACAGAAAATAAAATATCTAATAGTACCTTTAGGGGTCCAAAGCATTGTTACTGGGGTGGTACCTCAAAGGTATGGCTGTTGCACCCTCAGCAGTGGGTACGCTTGTAGTCTTAGAGGCCATATTGTACCCTAATTCAGTAATTCTGTACCCATTGTTGTACAACAGCAGTTCCTTGGAGGTACCACCCCAGTGGCAATCCTTTGTTTCCTTACAGATACAATTAAGTTCTATATTTTATGTGAGACTACTAGGTGTTTTATCAAATTAGGCAGTTATAGGATTTATGGAGTAAATAAATAAATTGAAATACTAAACTAAAGTTCTGGTCAAATCTACCAGAACTACAGAACGGTCCTGACTTGGAGATAAGAAGTGTGAATCAGTGTCCCTGAATCTGCTTGTAAATCATAGGAATTTTCACAGTGGCATGTCATTTTAAGTAATCTAGTTAGATTGGTAAACGTATAAATGGGCACATTTTAAACTGGACATTCTAAAAGCTAATGTAGCATAGTGGGCTGATTGTGGCCTGCAGGGCTTAGCACATAATTCTTTAAACGGGCTAAAGCATACATCCATCCGTCTTTTTATTCTCATCACTTTAGCATGTTCCTATGTGTTTTTTTTTACTACTATGATATATATTGTAGTGCATCTTTTTGGCTCCATTTCCAGAAACCCCTCCCCAGTAACAATATCTTTGCCCCTTAATGTTGCGACCTTGTGGGTGAAGTCATTTTTACAAGCTTCTGGCAAAGAGCCTGCAGTAGCTGACTGTGCCAAATCAGTAGTTGAAGAGTCTATGGATTTGCTTCCCAATGTGCAAAAATATATATTTGATTTTTTTATTTTTTTTTAAAGGAAGCCCTTTAAAAATAAAGTTAGAGGAAGTTTAATCGTGAAACAAAGTGTATCCAGCTGCATTGTTTACAACAGTCTTAGCAAACATCATATTTGCAAAATAAATTCTGACATAATTTTAAGTAATATTCTACCTATGAAAGTATATTGTAAAGATATATTATATTTCTTTAGTTGCTATCAACTTCCAGGATGGCCTTTAGTCTTTGATAACAGTTGTAAGATGGTTTGGCGGTGTTGTGTTGGAAAGGGTGTAGATGGGGAACCTGTAAGCTAAGTCTTCCACCTATCTCTGGTTTTAGTGTAACACAAGGATACGAGAGTATAGATCCCACCACAGTATCCCCAAGTAATAAAATGTTTAACTACTTATATATATGAAAGGATTGTAAACCTCTTTAGGTAGAAGATGGAATTTATTTCCAGCACCATCACATAGTGTTTTGCCTGTGAATGTGCTATGTTGACCTCCTGGCAGTGGGTTGTTTAATCATGTGCCATTGCTGTTTGATTCCCACTGTGCTGGCTGTCTCCTGAGCAGCATTATCGTGATTATCGTGCTGCTTGTTTGTGAGGGAGAGGCTCCAGTCTGCAGGCTGACTGAGCGGCTTCTGCCCAATGCACTGCTCCCGCTGTCTCCCTCCTCCTGGTCTCCTCCCCTCGCCTCGCTCCCTTTCCCTCCTTCGCTTGGTTAGTTCCCTCCCTGAAGAACCACAAACAATAAACCCTCTGTTACATTTAACCTCCTCACGTGTTCCCCTTTCTCCCTCAGTCCCTGCCTCCACCCCTCCCTGGTTCTGTCTCTTACTCACTTGTTGCCTTTTCTCCTCTCTTGTAGCTGTTTGGGTTGTCTTTGGTCTGTTACTCATGTCCCTTGGGTGATTTGGGACTTGTTTGTGGGCTTGGACCATACAGTAGAACAAAGATGACACATACAAACTCGGTCAGGCCACCACAAACCTTCCCACTCGTAGCCAATGACAGTGGTGATTAGTATCTCATAACAGCTCAGATTGTGTGGAAAGTGGGTGTGTTTGTGTGCATGTTAGCTGGCTGTGGCATTGCCACACATCATAGCTCCACAGCAGCAGGAGTGGCATTGGGACAGCAAACAGATGTTGGCCTAATCTTCCCCTAATGAGATTGGTCCCTCATTCCTACGTCTTTATGGGAGCAGCAAGCTGGCAAGCAAGCAGACCGACTCTTGGTAGCTCTTTATGCCAGATCTTCCTCTAAGGCAGCGTATAGAGACAAGTGTAGTGGCAGCGAAGGCTTTTATTTGCAGACAGCTTGTCAGACAAACAGTCAGTTAAGTGAGCAGGTAGGACAGGCAGTTAGTTAATCCTGCGGGTTGAGATAGAGGCAGAGCGGCAGGAGGTCGGCTGCTTGTCTGGTGTGTAGTTATTCACAGGATGCGGAAGGCACAGAGGACAGACTTTTATCTCATGGCCCTCACTGGTCAATTAGATTAGAGCGCAGTACAGCAAAGTACAGTTAATTCTCTGGATTAACATCATTGCTTGTTTCTCAGACCACTAAACCAATTCACTTTTTCCACTTGGTGAATTTCATTACATAGTATAGATCCAGGCTTCGACATGGCAGCTTATTTTCCAGGATAACAAATTAACTTTTGATTGCAGCTTAAAGATAAGGAACCAATCTTTTTTCAAAGAGACATCCGTTATGATGACATTGTTTTTGTTGGTTTTTTTTGTCTTTTTTTCATATAAATTGTCTAGTTCAGAACAAAGCATCATAGTCTGCTTTCTGTTGAAGGAAAACAAAACAAACATTTATTCTTTGTAATTTCTGTCAGCTGTGTTCATGTTTGCCTTCTACCTGGGATAACCCTGCTGATGTATGGCGATCCCTGCTGGTCTAAGACCGTGACATCTTCTTTAATCTGTTTATTTTGTCCAGGCGTGTCCTTAACACAACCCCGGAGAGTTTAACTATATTTGTCTAAGCCCTCATCTCTCCATACCTTCTCTTTCTCTTAGTTTTGCCGTTTTTCTACACACATCAGGCATAATAGCAGGGTAGGAGTGCAGGACCGACCACTGGACAGTTTGAACACAGTTCCAGCAAATGTCAAATCTGGCTTATTGAACTTAGACCGCAGCTTGCAGCAGCCCACTGCTCCCAGCACAGAATTACTCTGGGCATACAGGGAAAAACACACACATATGCACACAATTTTACCCATGCTCAGACATATACAATATATATATATTTATTTGCACACTTGCGTATGCAAAGACACACATGCACACACACACACTGACAGGGGTTACTCGGTACATTCTCCAAGAAGAATGACCTCACTTGAGCCATTAGGAGCCTGCAGGCTTAAAGAAAAGCAGACAGACGGATAGAGGGATAGAGGGATAGAGGGATAGAGGGATAGAGGGCGGAGAAAGCCAAGTGTCACATGAGAGGTTCTTTGTGACGCATATTAATTTTCATGATAGCTGATACACTCGGCGTTTCAGCTTTCATTTAGTGTAAAACAAGGACCTCAGTAAACATACTTAACATATGTTGTAACACATGACTGCGCTGGCTGGGTGGAGAGGGGGGGACAGAGTGGATCTGGGTCCCGGCCACTGTTTGGTTCACCTGAGACATCTGTTGTGTGAATACTGATGCACAGTTAGCTGTTACATAGCCTACATATAAAGTGGTGGAAACGATATTTCTTTTTAAAAATGACTTTTGTGTAAAGGTTAACAGCTGGTGAAGACGCATGTGGGACTAGACACCAACATGAACTGTTATAAAAATTGCTTCCCAATAGCTAAAAATCAAATTTCTTGTAGAATATTGTGATTCCTGTGTCAAAGTGGTTTTAATGTTAAGCTTGTCATTTTTCTTCATTCTTCAAACTCTTAACCCTTTAATGCCAACCCAACAAACACTGGGGAGAAAAGTCCATTTTGGAAAAAATCTGAAGTCTTTATTTGATCCTCTAACAAAATGTGAAAAAATCTGTAATTGGCATGTAGTCTTATGTTTTCGGGTACGCATTAGAGGGCAGAATACAAGCATTACATTGTGTGCTACAGCGCACAACTGAGCAAAGTTTTTAACATAATGTGATGACAAATGTCTCACAAACTGTTTACATCAAATATGATACATTTGGCTAAACGCGCTGAGCCCATTTTCAGTTCTGGAGCAGATGAATTTAAGATTCTTTGACACATTATGGGAGGTTTTAGTATTTCATTGAGCATTGAGACAAAGCGTCATGTTTTTCTTACCAACACTGAAACTCTGGTGAGCTGCTTCATTCCTTTTTTATTTTTTTTAATATTTTTATTATTGATTTCTTCAGCAAGTAACATTTTATCTAATTAGTTATTTAATTGATCTATTTATTCATTGATTTACCTGTTTTTGGGAAGCTGCCTGACACTGTTAATGTACTGTGGTCTCAGTGGACAGATGTCCGCCCAGGCCTTGGCCCACGCTCTGTTACAGTTTAGAGTCTATGCAGCATTTAAAGAAGCCCTGTGCATGGGCCATAAATACATTTTGTGTCTTCTCCATGTTTACGGCCTTGGAATGAGGTCCGGTAATGTTTTTTTTGGGCCGCATACAGGACGTCCTCCTACTTATTCCTCCTTAGCCAAATTTATGAATGGAGAAGTACATGTTATCCAGTCAGGATGGCAGTGCCCTGACGATCCCTTATTACTTTGGTTTTTGTTGCATTGTGTCTTTAAGACCCTAAAATCATCCAATTTGTACCCCACTGTGGGTGAAATTACCCCGTATGCAGCCCCTTTTACGGCCCTTACATCAAGATGAGTGGGAAGGACTTGCTTTAGTGTCCCCTTTCCTCTGAAGCTGAGGGATGGGTGTGGTTTTCTCGATCATTACTCAAATTAACACCTAAAATCAAGCATGATTAAACAAGCCTGGGAATGTGGAGTTGGAGGGTAGATGGGAGAGGACGCAGCTGGAGTTGAGCTGTAACATCTTAAGCTTTAAACAGCAGGTTCCCAGCATGAGGAAGACAGAACAGACTGGAGAAGATCGCCGTCTCTTCTTGGGAAGTGTCTTCCTTAGCATGATACATCACCCAGGACCCTTGCACCGCCTCCCCCGGCTCAATTTTTCCTCCTCTCTTCGCTTCATCCATCTCTTTATCCCCACATCGTCTCTCAATCTCCCACACTCCCCCGCTCCTATCTCCCCGTCTTCATTGTGTCCTAAAGCTCTCTCTCCGCCTGATTTTGCCGGAAAGGTGATAGAGGAGGTTTTCCCTATGGATGAGAAGAGGCTCGCTATAGATGAAAGGAGCTGTGTAGAATAAACACATTAGACAATATTGCTGCTCTTCTACCCTTTTAAGTTACAAAACTATGCAACAAATTCTTTCTGACACTCTCACACACACACACACACACACACACACATATATATAAATGTGCCTTAAAGAGAGAAAAAAGAGACATTCTGTCCGTGGGAGGGGAGGTACGCTAACGAGTAAGGAGTTGATGCCTGTTGGAGCACATATGTTAGAATCAGATGGGAATAAGCCGGGTTGTTTCCTCCTCTTAAGCCAAACTCTAGATCTTTCTTTGCGTTGGGTGTTTTATGTGTGATTTGTTCCTGCATCCCACAGACAAACAAAGCTGTAATGATAACAGAAAGACTTCCACAAACACCGTGTGTCCATGCTAACCACAAAAACCAGCGAGCACACATACATACCACACACGCATGTATGCAAATACACGCACACTCCCGACACACACGCACAGCTCGCTGTGGTGTCCTGAGCCTGTGTGGCCCAGCGCTGGGATGTGGAGAGAAGCAGGAAATGTGTGAGCCATGAAGGCATGTGTTTATGCTGGCTACAGTCGCCCATCACCAGCCAGAGGGAAAACAGACACCAGCGCCGCTTCGTTTGCTCTCCATCTCTCTCCGTCTCCTCCAAACCCTCAACGTGATCTTTTCTCACCTCGGGCTCTCCAAGATTTTTCTTCTCTCGCATAAGTTTCCTCTTTGTTCCTCCATTATTGCCGTTTTTCTTCGAGTTCCTCCACTGAAAACTCGTCTGTTAGGCTTAGAAATAAGTCGAGATTGTTTCTTTATGCCAGTTACAGTTTAAAGTCAGGCATTGGAGGGCCAAAAAATCCAGTTTCAGAGGTGACTTACTAAAGAAACTCTCCACAGCAGCAGAGTCTCTGCTGACTAATAAAGATGACATGATAATGCACTGTAAAATATATGTATTTAAGACAAATAGTGAAACACTGAGGCTCTCATGGTTTAAGAAAATGAAGAACTTAATTAAAACCTCACTCATAACAGAAAAGTAAATAAAGTCAAAGTTGCAGAGCCCGGCTATATTTCCCAACACGCTTGGCCTGAGCCCTGAATCAACAGTTCACTCTCATCAAGGCAGTTTTTCCTCGAGGTTTGGACAATAAAAAGCCCCGTCGCACAGCTGAACGGCCTTCAGTATTTCTCTGCTTGTACGACGGCTGCATTAGCTTAATCATTGCCTGATGTTTCCTATACTCTGTCTGGGTGTGCATGTGTAGTACAGTGACCCATAGCAGCAATCTTAGATGGGGATCTGCCCTCTGCTATGAGTAGGTGTTGGAGCATGTCGCTGCAGGCCGCTTATCAGAAACAAAAGGCCCATGCAACCATTTGTTCTGAAGTAACATATGTATGAAAGGGAACTTCCTTGCCAAAGTCTACATTTATTCATTCATTAATCCGCTGTATTAGATTATATTATACTTAACTCCTTAAAATGCAGTATTAGTGAGTAAATGAGAGGCTTTAAAAGATCTTAATAACTTTTTCTTAGCGTATTCTGGCTTGGCAACTCGCACAGTGAAGTCGTTTCTTTGATATCCGCCTGCAGGGTTGAAGTCTTGGATCCTGTTTTTTGTGGCGCCCAACTGTGACGTCACCCATTGCCACAACTGACACATCTCTTTGACCACCTCGTGCCTTATTCATGAACCACTTTGCTTTTTCACTCCGCTTTTTAGCTTTTAGGTCCAAATATTCTCATTCATTTCTGATCCGTGAAGGGTTTGATGACATGTCACAGGCAGCTGTGCTTAATATTTATAAGGATATCTGGGTTGTACAATACGGCCACAAACACTGCTAAGTATGCTGTCGGGAGTTTCTAAGACTTTATTACAGGCATGAGAGAGAAATGACCTGAACCAGGGACATTGTGGTTTGTTGTTTCCGCCTTAAATTGCCTTAGCGTATGGAAATTTCACTTTCCACAAAGGGACTTATTATTTTGACAAAGTTGAATTTGATTACTGTGTTTTTTACCATCCGTTTTTCCAGCCTAAAACCCTCCGTCCATTTCTCTTGCTGTTATAGACATGTTGTCCACATTAACTGTTAACCCTCAAACACAGGCTGGGCTTTAGTCATTTTTTTGGATAAACTGTTCTTGGAAAAGGGTTGTCTCCTACGTTCACCGGCTGCTTTCTCAGATCCACCTGTTGAATTGCTTGTTAATACAAATATCTAATCAACCAATCAGATGGCAGCAACTGCAACCATTTAATGATGTAGCCGTGGTCGAAATGTCTTCAGAGTGAGGAAGAAAGGAGAATAAGTGCCTTTGAACCATGGTTGTTGGTCTGAGTGTTTACTTGGATTTTTGCCCACAGCCATCTCAGAGTTGCCAAGGAATAGTTGGAAGAAGAGAAAATATCCAGTGAGCAGAAGGTCTTGTTGGTGTCAGAGGTCAGAGGAGAATGGGCAGACCGGTTGGAGATGATAAAAAGACAACAGCAAACGAAGATAAGCACTGGTTCCAACAAAGATATGCAAACATCATCTCTGAACACACAACACGTCCAAACTTGAAGCAGATGGGCTCCAGCAGCAGAAGACCACACCGAGTGTCCCTCCTGTCAGCTAAGAACAGGAAACTGAGGCTACATTCACACAGACTCACCAGAACTGGACAAACTGGTCTGATGACTCCATTTCAGCTCCATGTTCACATGCTGGGCTCAGAATCTGGTGGAAGCATCATAGAACATGGATCCATCCTGCCTGGGATCAGTGGTGTTGGCCTGGTAGTGGCGTAATAGACTGGGACATATTTCTTTGTCCCACTTTGGTCCCCTTAGTCCCAGCATGGCCTGGTTTAAGCAGCACAGCCTACCTGAGTATCACTGCTGATCATGTCCATCCCTTTCTGAGCACAGAGGAGCATCTTCTGATGCTGCTTCCAGCAGGATGGTGCTCCATGTCGCACAGCTCACATCATCTCCAACATGATGAGTTCACTGGACTCCAGCGGCCTCCACAGCCACCACATCTCAGTCCTGTGTTCCACCTTTGGGATGTGGTGAAACGGGAGATTCTCATCATGGATGAGCAGCAGCTGTGTCATCATGTCAAAATGGAGCAAAACCTCTGAGGAAGGTTTCCATCATCTTGTTGAATCTGTGACACCAAGAATTAAATCAGTTCTGAAGGTGAAAGGAGGTCTAAGCCTGTACGAGCAAGGTGGATCTGACAAAGTGGTCAGTGAGTTTTTACGTAATTTCAAGGCCAATAATAATATTATAGCTTATATATTATAAATGGTAACTTTATAAGTTGATACATGTAATTTATATCAGGAATGTGTCATTGATAGAGTAGGCCGATTTTTTAATTGAAATTTTATATATATTTTTTTAAGAATATCTGCACAAATGTTCTTGCCTAAAACCCAAGTTGTGGAGTTCAAGAGTGAGAAGTGATGTTATGGATGATGATGATAATTATGTCAATGTGTTTTTCAAGATCAGAAAGCAAAATTAGAGTTTGAACTTCTTTTCAGTTCTTTCCATCCTTCACACACACACACACACACACACACACCATTTTATTATGACAACAGCAACTTTTGCCCTGTGTCTCGTTGGGTGCCTGTGAGAGAATGTAAGAAAAACACATGGAAGAAATGAACTAAAATTAAAGGAGTTATGAGGAACCAATGAAGTTATATTTGTATTTGCTAATTGATGAAGCGAGTGTGTAAGATCTGAGGGAACATAGGGAGGGGAGTGTAATGGCCTGTTAGGGGTGTAAGACGCTCACTTGGTTGCTGTAAATCAAATCACTACAGAAATCGACCAAAAAGTCCATTTCAGCTTGAAAAATCTGCTTCGTACTGAAAATGTGCTTTAAATGTAGAGTACAGGAAACCTCAGCCAGCCTCTAATCCCGTACCTGCTCTGCCTCTCTGCCCCCACTCTCCATATTTGATATCATCATCCATGGCAAGCTGCTGATAGTGATGGAAAATTGGTCAATACAGACAGAGATACAGGATCGTAAGCGGCTGTGCAGGTCAGCTTGGAAGCAGATAGATTTAGCGGTCCAACCACGGTCAATGTCAGTGGGATCTGTGAGGCTAAGTCCCAGTGAGCGTGTGGATCCCGGTGATTGAGTGATTGAGCGCTTAATGTTTGAGCCTGTGGACAGCCCAAACAAGTTAATCCCCACCTCCACCATCACTGACCTCCCCCTCACCACTCATCCTTTCACTAACTCCAAATCTAAAGCGGAGGAAGAGGAATGGCGGCAAATTTAGTGGACAGGGTTTTAGCAGGGCTTGTCAATAAAAGCTCCTTAATGATTTAATCAGCAGAGATATTCATTTGCTGTAATACGAGGGCACCCGCTCAGCCCTGTACAGCTCTGAAGGCCAGGCTGATGTAAACGGGAGAAATTGTGATTATGGAGCTGGATTAAAAGAAGAGGTTGTCCTTTTTTGATTAGGGACAGAATTGAAGCCGGAGGTCAAGCGGGCTTGTTGGGAATAGGATGATCCTTCATGGAATCCACTTAGATTTGGAAGCATGCAACCCTAAAATATTACGACTGTTTTTTGACACAATCTATAGGATGCCTTTCCATCCCAGTGTCCCAAGCCTGACACTGACTTTTCTAACATATAATATAGATGATGGCTGATAGTACAAAAATGACATCATGGTACATTTAGCATCCTGAAAGCAGGATGTAGATTTGGATTGAGCAGATGTTATGAGAGCGCTGAGCCAATGTTTACTTGACCATTTTTACCTAAGTCTTAATGCCATGCTTGACCTAATAGTTCTTGGGATCTACAGCTACTACATTCCAATGCTTAACCCTAACAACATAGTTTTACAGAAATGAACCACATGACTTTTAATGTGTAACCAAAAAATCAAGGTTTAATAGCAAAGCCTAACCACACAGTCTTTAACGGTGAGCCCTAGCAGCTCAGAAATATCAATCTTTCACCACATATTTTAATGGCTAACAATAATAACCTTTTTTTATAACCCATAAACCTAACCATATAGTTTCAAATGCATATCCCGAAGCACAGTTTTAAGTGCCCAAACCTGATCCTAGCAGCCTATTTTATATCAACTAAAACTCACCACTTATTCCTGATGGTCAATTGGAACAGCCTATATTTTTATACCTAAACCTAACTAAGTAGTTTTAAATACCTAAACCTAGCAACAGTTTTAAATGGTTGACCCTAACAATAACATTTTCTACAAAACAAAAAGAAAGGGGAAGTAAAATTGCAGCTGGATGGATAACTAATGTATTTGTGGACCACAGTTTTCACTTTCTACTTAACTGACTCACCTAAAAGCAGCTAAAAACACTTTTTTTATAGACTTTTGTGAAACTGTGTTGTTTATCTCTTTTAATCTTTTCTCTATAAAAAGAACTTTTAAATTAAATGAAGGTTTTTCATTATTTTAGTCAACATTTTAAATTCAGTTCTTTTTCAGCTTTATTTGTATCATGCTGATTCACAACAGTCATGTCTGGGCAGTTTTAAAGAGGCTGTCCAATTCAGTCCCATTCATTCTGATTTAATTATTCATTACCAAATTTTACCATAAAAAGTGATTGCCTATCTAAGGAAACCAGCAATTTGCATCAAATCCTGCTATTGTACAGTTAATTGTGCTCCTATAATATAACTAGACTTTGAAGTAAATCATCATATACAGTATCAAATATAACAGATCAAATTTTATGTTGAAGAATCAGAAACGTTGTAATTTCTTTATTTAATGTATCTTCCTTCTGCACCAAAAAACAGTTCTTTTTTTCCTGCCAATTAGGCTTGACCACTGACAGTTTTAGTGACTGTAGTAGCAGCTAATGTATTCTCATGCTTTATGTATTAGACAGTGATGAGGAGCAGGGAGTTCAATTCAGAATTTAGCTTTTCTCACATCTGGACACCTGATGCATTATAAACCACCTTTGATGTAGAAAAATTTTAAAGTTATCTTTAAAGTCTAAATTTAACACTGCTGTGTCAAAGAAGTTTCATTTATTGCACCAAATGTAGAAAAGCTCCAATTTCACATCCTCAAAAACGAGTGCATGAAAAGCAATGTTTTCAAATATTTAAAACCTTTTCTTTTCCTCCCATCACCTCCCTCTGCGTAGGAAGGAAATGTGGCTTCTTTTCAGGCTGGTTAACACACACAGACACACGGCCATGAATGGATCATATAGCCGGTGAATAATCCATCTAAATCAGTGTGTCCTCGGCTCCTGTAGGTAGTCTTTATGCTCTGCTAAGCGAGCTTATCTCTCCTCTTTCAGCTGTAAATCCATAGTTCAATCAGGAGAGACCAGTAACGTGATAAGTGACATTTATTGATTGTGACAGGAAATGTGCTTTGGCGAGTAGACCCCGATGATTGGTCATCAGCCAGAGGGAGGATGCCATTCACGACGAGCAATACCCCCCGGGGTCTGGACCTGGTGGTGGCGGAAGACTGCAGAGAAGAAGGATGGGAATGCCTGCTGGAGGAGCCCGGGGCGGAGGGGGGCTACGAGTTTGATCTGAAAGGTAGCCAGCAGCAGAGAGAAAATATTTAAATTCCCTGCTTGAAAGAGATTGGCTGTGGAATCCAAACGCTGATTGGAAAAGGGGAGGATGTAAGGAAAGGAGGAGGGAAGGAAGGAGTGCAAAGAAG
>JAVQJG010051311.1:0-11026 GCA_036024015.1 Craterocephalus amniculus | reverse complement strand
ATATATAAACAAACATTTAGTGACACAGTTAGTGACAGTGTATTGCATGACTCACTGATGTCCCCTGAAGCAGCAAAATAACAAAATTTCCATCCATACCCATGCATATACTGGAAAACAGCTGTCAGATAGGTGTCCACTGTACTGAACACTATGCATGAAAGGTTTATTTTCTCATGTATAATTTGTTGAAATAAGATATTGTTTTTCAATTTCTTTGAGTTGAAAAAATAACAAAAAACAAACCATTTGGTTCTCGAACAATGAGAGTGCTTTGCTGATGAGCAGTGGGCCAGAAAACCTGCCAACAGGTGCAGAAATCGGAGAGTTACAGAAAACACCTGATTGCAGTGAACGCCTCAAAGCATGGCTCAGTAAAAGATTAGCTCATGAATGCTGTAAATATTCATTTTTTCATATTGTTTTCTAGAAATATTTCTATTGAGCCACAATTAAAAAACAATGTCAAGATTTTCATACATTTTTTATGTATCATTTAGTCAGTTTTTCCCTTCATTAATGGAAGGGTAGGAATAAATTTGAAGACAAGTGTATTAATGTTTAGAAATAAAGGGTACCATGGCTTGAGTGTAAAAAATCCTGTTAATTACAAATTTAAGCCTGTTCGTGATGGGTTTGGCATGTTTGCTAAAATCTGAAATGCATAGTCCGTCATGTTTGCTGTTACTGAACGTTTTGTGGATTTAGTTTTTTTTAATATATATAAATATGTCCGTGAGCTCCATAGAGCAGGTAGGTGAATTTTTTTTTTTTACCTTTGAGCAGTCAGGCTAAGCTAAATGTTTTATGGCACTTATCTGGGACTGAAAGATTGCAGGGTAACATCAGAACACACAGGGATAGAGGGGTTTTTGCTCTCTCTGCTGACTGGTTCATCTCACACTGCATTCTCCTTCCATTTCCTGCAAACCTACAAGCTGAAATAATTAAGATAGGATTTGGATTGTGCCACCCGCTTGGTGCTGGTTGTGAATTCCTGTAAATATGAATATCATGAAATATGTTATATAATAGAGCTGTATATTTTCCCATAAGATAGAAAAAAGTTCTCTTCCACCTCAAGAACTAATTACAAAAGACCCCGTCTGACTCTTGTTCTTTTCGTAATCACTACCTAGAGGACTTGAATCACAAGAAGTGTTGCACTCGATCATTTAGAAGAAGTTTTGCAGGAGGACTCTGTTCGATTAGGCCAAGTTCAGGAAAAACTCACTTTTCTTGGCTGATTTGCTTTCACACTGACTTAAATTGAGTGGTGTCTCTTTATCTCAAGAAGACCAACCAACCTGGACAATGTCATGCTTTACAACAACTGCTCACTTGGGGCGGTATTCCCCAATATGACCACTGACCAAAAGGAAAGAAATCCAGATAGTTGATTGACCAGGACCAAAAATGGAGGCAGAGTGATACTACCATGTGCTACAAAGCATCTTAGATCTTTTCTTCTTTTTAGTTCACTGGACGATCTGTCTGCTTTCACACTACAAGCGAACTACACCAGGGTTCACTTGCAAGTGAAATGAGACCCTTGGCTTTAAGTGGACCAGATTTCACTTCTTTACTCCACACCTGAGTACGAAAGGAAAGCGTGCATTTCTCAAGACAAACTGGACAATCCATGGAAGCGGACCAGGGTTTGTTTAAAGCTGATCAAACAGAAGCCCATAAAGGACAATCCCAGGGATCCTCAGTCCTGATCTTTGATATCTGGTGGTATGCAGGTTTCATAGTGTCCCTGTTGCAACACACCTGAATCAAATCAATAGGTAATTAGCAGACTTATCCAGAGCTTGTTTGAGTCTGAATCAGATGTGACACAGGGATAGTTCGAAAACCTGCAGGATACTGGCCCTCGAGGACCAGAATTGAAGATTCCTGTCCCTACCCAATGCAAGTCTCTGCCCATAATGCTTATATCGTGAGTGTGACAGGGTTCAATCCAAACCAACCTCTCCAGTCACTTACCCTGCATTAATAATTCTGAAATCTACTAGAAATGATTGGAAGTGTAAAAATGACCATTCATGAAAGTTTCATATCACCTGCAACAGTTTTTTTAAATATTAACTAATATTAACCGGAAATCTTTTGGGAAGGGAGTAACACTTCGGCTAATCAAAGCCTCACCAATCAAGTGGAGGGTAAAAGACTCAAATAGGGGAGATACCCCTGAAAACATTAACATTAAGCTTTCCAGGACAGATTATTAGATAAAACATCTGGCTTCCCAAAACCAGAACCTGTACACTGCGGACATGAGGCCATATGTTACATTTAATGACTCCTCTTTTACAAGGTAGGTTTTTCACACAACTTGAAGGGAACGTGGGTGGATAAACCACAGGAATGTTTACCTATTTAGGACATGGGAAGCTTCATGTGGGAAGGGGATGAGGGGTAAGAGGTCTGATGTTGACCACATGAGGACCTCACTGGAAGGGTTCAAATAAGGCAAGAAGACCATTTAAGTTCGTCAGGCATGTTTGACTTCATGGTTAAGGATGCATACACCAGGGATCATTGTATTCAAATGGATCAAACTGTTCGTTTTATTAGGGTCTTTTGTTCCGTTGAAGTTTAGTCTTCAGAATAACTTAAAACCTTAAAAACTAGAGGACAAAGAGCTCTCTGGATACGCCATTTTAAAAGGGAAATTTTAAAGTCTCTCACAGTTTTTGACTTTGGTGGCGCGAGTAACACTGGAGATGTGATGCTTTGGTAGCACCAGTAAATGAGCATTTGGTCTCATGAAGACTGACCTTTTCTTTAGGAGCATATACACACACGTCAGTGCTATGATTCAGTTTAAAACCAAGATGATTATCAAGGGAAGTCATTTGCTCTCTCACTCTGTCAAACAGGATTCTCTCACTAACCTTGGATAAAACGCTAAGAGCCTATAATTATCAAGGCAACTAACTTACAGTATCCCTGTCATTCAGCTATCTCCTTTTCTGTCTTTGTGTTTTGTTTTTTCCAGAAAGCAGCAGAATGTTGTTGGCTTGGGTGTTTTTGTTTTCATATCAAGCAGCATTAGCACAGCCTTACAGTCCTAGAAGTTCAAACCTAAGGCATCAAGACTTCTCTTTTTGCTCTTGAAGAAGTTTCACCACTCATGATGAAATGCAGTTGCCTAGATCTTTGGATCACACCACTATTATCAAGCACCCACAATGACCTCACATAAACGTTGTTTACACAGACCCGTCAGCTTGTAGCTAGCAGCCAGATTAGCTCACAGAGAGAAAGTTGGATAGTAAGGTAATTTTAGATGATACGTCAGAAGAATTTATAGTGAACCTGATGCCTTTCACTTATCAAATGTCTTTTTTAAAACATAGGCCGACACAATTTCCTTTAATAAGTATGTTCAATTTCTATACTAAATATAATTTATACCTGTGGCTTTCTCTAAATTGTCACCCCTCTTAATGCTAAAAGTTAAGCTAGCTTACTATTATGAAGTAATTTTTGCAGAAACCTTTAAGAATGTGTGTGTAAGCTTTTGCACAGTATATTAGCACATACGTTTACAGATTGTGTGCATAGGAAAAACACAAAGCCCATACTGTAATCACAGCAGAATTTCTATCACCGTTTTAAAGCTGCGCAATGATTCTTCCTGTTTTGAAAACCTTTCTGAGTTTTAGCACAGGATGGTGGCTGGAGTGTCACAATACCTACCACTGTATATCAGTGACCCAGTGCCCTGGGTACCAGACACCAATAAAAGTAGCTATAAAGCATTCAGAAACAGCGAATGCTATGCCTGGTCTGAGTTACATGCAGCCATGGCAGCACATTTACAGAGGTTGCAGGTTTGTCAGGGCAGAACAATGGTGACTGTATAGAAAGACCCTTAATGTTGGAGTTTTATTTGACCCCTGGGAAGTAAAGCATTTGCATTTGGAGAGGCTGCATGTGAAGTGCATACTTGTAGTTGAGGAATTTTCACATTGTATACGGTTGCAAGGCTTTTTACCACTTCCTGGCTCTTGACCCTTGACTTGTTGATTGTGGAATGTTCTCGGCTAATGAACGAGACTGGAGCAGATTCTGACATAAATTTGTATCGGTGCTTAACTGCAGACTTGAGCCGTACAGGGAAATCGTTTTCTCCTCATAATGCAGTAAATCCTCTCTCTGGCTTAGTAGATGTCAGAGTTGCACTTACAAGGTACTATTGTCTACTGAATGCTTTGAGTTTTTTCTTCTTTTCCCTCCCTTTCTAGCGGAAAGTACACTGGTTCTGAGGATTAAATGCTTATTTGGACAAATACTTAATATTTTTAAAGTTTACTATTTAGTGTAATAATACACCATTTATGAATGAATTAGTTGCTGCTCTGAAAATGTAACTTGTGTTGCAATCAATGCTGCAGATTACATTCATTCAGAAACATGAAATTAGCTTAAATTGTTCTCAGTGCACTTACCTTTTCTCTTAATAAGCTCATGGTCTTGTTTTACTATTGATTGTCCCATATGATGGCTCTGCAGATATATTTAGCACAGTCAGATTTTAACCTTTATCAATATAACCATAAAGGTCTGCCACAAATGATAAATGGAACAAGGTGCTCTGAACATCTAGAGCAATGCCCTTTCTTGACTGTAAAGAATATGACCAGGATCTTTGCCAGCATTTAATGGGCTCTTCCTTTAGCCATACTTCCCTTCCAAGTTTCTTAAGTTCACCTCCTTCAAGGATGTTCATCTTCATCTTAATTCTCCACTCCGATTTTGCCCTTTCTTTTTTTGGATGAATGGATCTCATCTATTAAATGAACTAAATAAAAGGACAAATTACAGTTTAATTCAATATTTGGGCCATATGCAATGTTTCATAACTGGTAATTTGGAAAAATGTGTATAAAAAGATGTAAAAAATCTTCTGATTCCTCTGTTCAAGACATGCAAAAAGTCTAAAACTGGTCCTACTACAATGAAGATTTACAAGGGGAGCATGCTTAACCAGTTGTATTGTGCCCCAGGGTCACAACTTTCATTTCCTCAAGTTATGGATAAACAAACTCAGCCTTCAACCTCTAGACCTGAACCCAAAGCTTTGCTTACTTTCTGTAATTTATGTTATTAGATTTTTTTTTTAAAAGGAAACCATTAGCTGCCAGCATTTTGAGTATTAGCCATTTATCTAGTTAAAGGTTTTCATAACGTTTCAATGTAACTAATTACAGATAACAAAGACAAATGTGTTACTCACACCATGTGGTTACTGAATGGTCCCTTAAATGTGGCCACAGGTATACATGAGCACCATTATCTACAGGGTAAAGTCCCTCATTTTTTGTATTTGATTTATACAATTGGTGAAGTAACTTAATATGTCCAAGCAGTGGAATGCCATTTTCTGAATGAACTCCATAGAGCAGACTGTTAGCTAAAGGCTGGGTTTTTTTTTCTTTTCTTTACTAGAGCTATAAATGTGTCGTCGTAGGAGTATAGGCAATGACACAGCCTGTTGAAAGTACAAAGAACTGCTTTAAATGGCCTAATCTGTGACTGTTTGTGCAGTCGAATGGCCCAACAATTATTCTAGCATTCTGTAGATAAATAGCAATTTAAATCCGAAATCTTTTCACTTTTTTAATCCTTCATCAGATATTAGGGACACTCATATCACCAACGATGGTAGGCAAGGTAAATTTAAAAGTCATAAGTTGTTTCTAACCTTGCTTACTGAAGTCTGGCACAAATCTTTGGATGTTCATCTTCATTTCAAAATACACTTATTTCAGTTTAAATCTTTATTTAAAAGATTATTTATTTTGCACTTTGCACCTCATTAAGGCACCAGAGTACAAGTAATATTTATTGGCATAATTAATGTAAATTCTTCTATAAGTGGGAGCATGCAGTTGCTGAACAATTAAGGTATACAATGATTCCAGATGAAGATGTACATTTTTAAAGTATGTGGATTGATTTAGTTTTTCTTTTTGTCATAAGTTATACAAAATAACATGGTAAAAGATCATAAAAAGTGGTATGAGCATAAAAGTAAGGAAAAGGGTTGTATTCAAATGAACAACAGCTTACTGCTTAAAAATCAACTTATCTTTGCTCATTTTACCTGCCATAATTATATTATTATTAGAAAATTATTATTTTTATTATTTATTTAAAACATTGATTTTATTCTTCTTATGCAGATGGCTTACTTATTTATTCTTATTGGAATATAATGTGCTATACATCACAAATCCTCATCATCTCTTTATCATCATTACAAAACCTACTTTCATGTCATTTAAAATTATTTCTTTTTTACACACCTGCCATAGGTAGGGAAGGACCCAAGCAAACTTAACCAGCAGGAAAGCTGTTCATTAACTTCTCTAAATTGTACACAGACAAGTTCGGGTGACAGGAACCAAATGTTTTGATAAAACAAGACGAATGCGCGGCAGCTTTAATGTTTTGTAACACTTAAAAAGGAAGGGGAAAAACTAGCATCAGTACCCATGATGCCACGCGGTTCATTTTGTAACCTGTTTATTACCAGTTAGCATCCATTCCTCGGGCTAGCGGGATACATTTAGGTAGAGTCACAGCACCAGCCAGCAGCCGCACAGCTGCCCATGCCCGGAACAAACCATTTTAGCACAGGGGGGTGGTCGCGGCGTGGAGACCGGCAGGAAACGCAGAGGTAGGCAAAGACAACTGACATTCTCTGCGTTGTTACAGTTTTAGAAGACGGAAGAAGTGAATATTACTTTACACTCCCTGTTAATTTACGTAATTCAGCATCCGAGGAGCGTCCTTAGGACTTAAATACGCCTCTGCCGTTCAGCTCCGCTCCAACATCGCACCGCTACACAGACAGTTACATGTGTGGCAGCACGAAGGGTCAGCCGGACGTTCAAACCTATAGCGCGCGTGCTGTAACGTCGCATTTATCCTGTTTTGGTGTGACTATCACAGACCGCCGGGGGGGGGTGTAAAAGTGAGTTATAAAAGCTGGTGCGTGCTCGTTATGTCAGCGTTGCGTGGTCACATGGTTCGGTGAGGGGACGGGGATAATGAAAAGAGGAGTGGGTCTGAGGTCACGCGACAAAGTTGCCCGGAAATCGAAGAGCAAATATACATAACCCCTTCCCTCTAAGTCAAACACTGGCTGCAGATGAGAGGTGACGTAACCTTTCCGTGAGGCTGCACCTGACTTAAAACTAAAACAATGGGTTAGTTATCAGTTTTGTCAAACAAAACTACATGAAATTATGTTGAACCGGAAAGATTAATTGGCATGAACATGATGAAACAAGAAAAAATTATAATTATTGAAGTTTAGGCTTCAATTAAATATTAAAATGAAAATATGTGAATTACAAAATTCAATGGCTATAGCTTTTAAATTCTTATGAGATGGTGTTAGAGAGAAAATAGTCCCCAGCCAGATGCTGAGGCTAAACATATTTATCCATCGGCTGTCCTGCAAACTTCAGATAAAGGAAGCACACCCACATCAGCTGTCCTTGAGACACACATCTGAGATAAGTGAAACAGCCAAACCAACAGTCAGTTTAGTCCCAGCTGCAAAGATGTGAGTGCGCAGCTCTCACTTTCCTGGCCCAATTACATTATTTGTTATCATTTTTAACTGTTTTTCTTCTTCTTTTTAGGGGTGTGTGTGTGTCTCTGCCAGAACCAGTGATGGCCGACCAGCTGTCCTCACCGCAGGCGGACCAGCCGGCCAATAAGCTCCACCCAGGAGGCCTCCCCAACGGGAAAGAAGCCCCCGGAGACGGCCTGCATGCTCGAGGCCAGTGGGCCAGCAAGGCTGAATTCCTCCTGGCCGTGGCCGGACAGATCATCGGACTGGGCAACGTTTGGAGGTTTCCATACCTCTGCTACAAAAATGGAGGAGGTAAAGACAAAGTGAGTTGTGCTTTTTCTGTTTCCTTGCGTTTAATTTGAGTTCACAAGCACGGTATGTGTTTGCGTCCAGGCGTTTTCTTTGTACCCTACCTGTTGTTCTTGGTGTTGTGCGGCATCCCCCTATTCCTCCTGGAGACCTCGCTGGGACAGTACACCAGCCTGGGAGGGGTCAGCGCCTGGAGGACTATTTGCCCATTATTCGGAGGTAATCTCATTTTGTTTTGTCCTCAGCGACCTATTTTAGGCCACTCTTGGTGTTGTTGCGTAATGTTTGGCTCAGAACATAGCTTTTTAAAATCTAATTTCATTCATAAATAATTTTACCCTAAAATGTTAAAACACATCCAGTTATGATGCGTTAAAGGGGTTTGTTTGAAATTTAATTTCCTATCATGCGCACGTAAAACAACAAAACAGAAGGTCAGAATGACGTACAAATTATTTAATATCTATTGTTTTCACTTGGTTGTTGCTCCCTGCCTTTAAGTGGAGGTCATAAAGCCATATTCATATATGATTATATGCAAGAGGTTAACGGCCATCTTATGTGTTTATTGTCCACTGAGGAGGAAAATAGTCTTCAGCTTACCAAAACAGAAAACACACAGAGACAATATAGAAATGCATAGGTGGAATAAAAACATAAATGGGATTAAAGAAACATTTAAAACAGTTTAAAAGGTTAAACTCTTTAAATTGGTCACTTTGAGTAAAAAATGCCAATTGCATTTGGAATAAAAGGTATTTTGAAGGCGTCTTTAATATGAGGTACTCTGAAACTTCAGGAGCTCAGGAAGAATCAATCAGGAGCATCAATATGTGACAGAGTTGTTAGTCAGATGATTTCCAGCAAGGTCGGCGTCCTGTCTAATTGACGATCCTGAAGCTATACCTTTCCTGTTGGGTCAGTAGGAAGGAGATAGAGTAGGCAACAGCTGCATGACGGGGCAGCTTTTTACACATTTAGACTTTCCTATGTTTTAGGAGTATTTATGATGATGAACTCTTCTGCTTCACTATACTGCAGGATGATAACTTCAGCCCTATTCACTAGAATACACAGTTTTGTGCAAAAGTATTGAGCCACCCTTTGATTAGTATTTTGCTATCAAACCGTCAACATGTCGTCAGTGCAACAGTTTTCTGAAGGTCTTTTAATGTTTTTGGCTCCTTTTTCGCTCCTTTTTTTCATTTACCACTGACCAGTGAGTCATGAAAGTAGCACTATGCCGCTTTCTGACCTGAAGAAATATGTGCTTCAGACTTATTTTGATGGTACAGTGGCATTTATTACGTGTAAATTCCTGGAGCTGTCTTTTCCGAGAAGCATCCAAAGACTGAGCAACACTTTGGACCATTATGTGTTCCCTGAGTTTCACCTCATGCACTGATTGACATGTAAGCAACTGGATATCAACACGCCATCCATTTTTAACTTGCACCGTGGGTTTTTCATCCAAGAAATACAAGAGGAAATTATCAGAGGCAGAGAAAAATAGTAAGAGACAAGATAAGAGTCCCCATCGACTTACTTTTAACGGCTGGAGAGGGCTTAGAGTAGAGACAGGATGCAAGATGGATGCTGTCTTAGTCATCGCAAAGGAGCACCTCACTGAGAAAACCCTCGGTCAAAGTTCAGTAATGCTTCTTCAAGGCATAAAACTTAATCTAACTCAAGGAATAAAGCAGTTTCAGTATATCTACAAATAAAAGACAGTTTAGTTATTAGTGAGGATAATTTGTGCTAAAAAGGTGACTTCCAAAGAACTATTGCTGAAAACTTGGAATATCTCAGAATTCTGTCCTTTAAAAAAAACTGAGAAAACTGGACAAGGGAGCTAAAAGTAGATTTTGTTCTGAAGAAATACAAAATACTTAAGAGATGCACCTGGAGGTTCAGTTGATGCATCTATTGTTCACTGAAGCCTTATCAGAAATGGTCAATAAATTCCTGTGATTATTCTTTGTTCTCTAGCTCCATGTAAAGAACCCTTTTACACAGTGCTGCAAATAGAGAATTAAAAAGTAAAATCATCCTTTGGTCTTTTTTTTTAATGCATCCTTCTCAGTTTTTTCCACCTTTCTCCCACTTCTTGTGTTCTACTTTCCAATCCCGGCGCAAGCATTCAAAGCCTCCCTTTGTCCCTAATATTATCTATTGATCTACACACTATGTTTTGTTGAACCCCAGCTTGTGTAACAGAGCAAAGGGCCAAATATAATCCCTCCCGGTTTTCATCAAAACAAAAAGTCCTAGTTAAGAATTAACACATAATTACACCAATGAAATAGTACGGGAAAGGGTCAGTGTGATTCAGTTTCTGAGACCTTTAACCCTGATTGGTTGTTTAAGTCAGTGTTTTTCAGCCTCTGTGCGGTACTAGTGTACTGTGAGATATTGTCAGGTGTGCCATGGCAAGTTATCCAATTTCACCTAATTGGTCTAAAAAACATTTTTTGAAAACAAATTTATATATAATTGTAATTTAATTGAAAAAACCCTGCAAACTTATGCCTAATAATATTTTGATTTCTATTCAAGACACTTTGACAAATATGATTGTTAATGTAGAGTTTCAGTTTTTAATATTTTAAAATTTTAAACAATTTTCATAGTTTGTGATGTGCATTGTGACTTTTTCAACGAAAAAATGTACCTAAACCTTATCATCATGCAAATGATAAGAGCCTTTCATGAATGAAGGTGGGTTTAGCTATTTAATCACTGGTGTAGTAGAGTTGGTCCAACCTGTTTACTTACATGGATATAAACCTGATCCACCCATACAGTAAAGAACAGGAAGAGGACTTTGTTCCATTAGATTTCCAGACTGTATCTGTTTATAAGAATGTAAACATACAAGCTACACACGTAGTAGATGATGATCTAAGCAGAAATCTCCACATCTTTTTCCTTTCTTTGCCTTAAAGGAGAAGTCCAGTTTTTTGCAAGTGGGGCCTTAATTATGATGTAAACTAAAGTATACTGGACACCTGTGGTACTTTTTGGAGATTTGGATCCTTCCCGGGCTGCACGGTGGTGTAGTGGTTAGCACTGTGGCCTCACAGTGAGAAGGCCGCCGGTTTGAGTCCCAAGTCGGTC
>JAVQJG010051309.1:0-12888 GCA_036024015.1 Craterocephalus amniculus | reverse complement strand
TAAGAGTCTGTTAGCCCCGCTGGCTACACACAAGTCAGAGGAAAGAGTGCTGTGATTGGTTTAAGCTTTGATTGATTTAAGCTTCGACCAATCACAAACAGCGACATTTGAAGGAGACGGGTCAACCGTCCCTTCTGAGAAACAGTTTCTATATTAGTCTTGGCCAGACTATATGCTCGCATTATAGTCGCGATAGCCAGGCTACATCTGGTGTACAAAATAGCACAAATACTCTGAAGCTGATGAAGTCATTTGAAGTTAATTTTTCAAAATAAATTTAATGCTCCCAAATTTGTAAATTTGTTGCTTCAGTTTTAGATTTATTACATTTTCAATTTGTTATTAAAAGTGGACTAAAGAGAAAAGGGTCATTCTGTCCATCTAAGGATATGAACTGCAGTTGAGGCAGTGTAATTAAGCAAATTCAGCTCTATTATCCAACCCACAAATTAACTGATGTGATGGCAACATTATCTTTCCCCACAGGAAGCAGGTGAATGTGAAAATAAGCCCAACTGCACTAATGTACTGTAACCACCACCAAACAGCTCTGAAACTGAACTTCCCTTAAAAAAACAAATTCAGCTTTGTAACCACGAACTCAACTTCCCACTCTTTCACATGAAGCATGAAGCATCAAAGATCCAGCAGCTCCAGACACACCCACCTTGCCGGGGGAACTGTTCAGCCAGCTTGCGCAGGCTGCTGAGGCTGTCGGCTCCCAGCTGGCTGAGGATGCCGGGAAGCATCTCTGTTAGCTGCTTGTTCTCAGCGTGACCCGTGATAGCAAAGGTGTTGGCAGACAGAGAGGCCTGAACTTTGGGGTTGTTAAAGTGGATCACACTCCCGTCATCTTTGATCATGTTCACCTGAGAAGAAAACACACCATAGTTATTAAGGATATGGATAAGAGCTCAGGTTCAGCAATTAGATATATACACACACTGTTATTTATTGAAAATATGGACAGAAGTGAAGCCATCTTTTCGACTTACTTCCTCAATTCCAGCTATGTTGTTGACAGCTAATTTTTTTAGTGAAATCTGAAGCTTTTTGTCATCAGCTGTTGCAGTTCTGTGCACCACCTTCTTCTTCCTGCGTGCTGAACCCTGAAAGCGAAGCATTCAGAAACTGTAACATGAATCCTTTGTTTTTCCGCTAATAAACGGTCTGAAATCGAGACTATTATTTAAAAAGGCTCCTTTATGTTCTAGAAACAAATATTATGTGGCTTTGAAAATCATAACAATGTGCTTTTTTGCTGTGTGGCAGCTTACCTTGCCTCCTATCCGCACCTGGGCTTGAAGCTTTGCCAATTTTTCCTGATTCATTTTGTCGCCTGTTACAGGAAAAAGAAATGGAGCATACATATAGATACCAGAGCTGTGTAACAGGATGAAACAATCGCGTGCTGCTGTTTTTTCTCTGTTATGCGTTATGCACGAACATTAGCTGGAACAGCAACACGAGACTCACTTTCCAAGAATGAAGATTCTCAGCAGAATTAACAAGTACTAAACGAAAAAAGCGTAACGGAGACATGAAATTATGGTGGAATCGCCCTAAATAATCAGTAGTTAGTCTGTGTTTGGTGTGCCAGCAGCTGCTGCGGAGATGAAAACATCACAGGGTGATCCGCGCTCCTCACCAACCACACAGCAACAACACGGCCCACAAACGCACTAAAGTTCACACAAAGACGCAATTATGAGAACAAACCTGCTGAAGTCTCTCCTGAGGCATGCAGCACTGAAAGATGGAGGTTATGAGGAAGGTGCAGTCACTGGGAAGGTATAACGTCACGCTCCATTTATGTTTTCGCTCTTCTTCGCTTCCAAACAGGGAGGACCCTGATCTGTGCTGCCACCTAGAGGTAAATGTTTATATTACAACAACAAAAGCCTGATCCCTGCAAAACCACTGCACCCATTTCACTGTGGCAGACTTACTGCTGGAACTTACTTCAGTGCACTTGCTGTAAGGAACAGTTTTAAGATAAATGTTGCCTAATTAAATTTTTTTATTGTTGTTACTATTATTATTATTATTTGATTAATTTTATTACATTTAGGTATTTTACTTAGACAAACCCCCAATGCATAAATGGTGCAAATATTCTGCCTTTTATTTCTTTTATTATGAAAAAAGCGTAATTTGTGCACTTCTGCTATTTTGTGGATCAGACTTGCTCTGAAGAACATGCCTTGATAAACATGCAGCACTGACGGTTATATCAAACAAATTTGAATTAAAGTGATATATGAAGCTAATACTTATTAACTGAATTTAGTTTATTGAACATTTTTAAGTGGTTGTTGTTTCAGGCATTTACCTGGTACTTGTAATGCACTGCTTTTTAAATATAATCTTTCATATCATTACTCTATTCCATGTTCATTTCCTGTTTTCCTGATTAATGGTTGATGTAAATGACTGAATTTCCATTTATCCATCCATCCATGCATCCATTTTGAATGACAGGAGAGCTGGGCCACCCTGCGGAGGAAACTCATTTTGGTTGTATTCATGGAGCCAAAGACAGGCAAGCTGTATCCCCAAAACATTTTCTGAGAAGAGTCTCGCATCCTAGCCAACACTTTATAATGACTATGGCCCAAAAGATCAAAATACTTTTTCTTTTCTTTCTTTTTCACAGTTTCTCACTTTTATTACACACTTCACGACAAACGTTGCAACAAGGGTGTCAAATATATTACATGATACACAAAACAAAACATCAATTAGTTCCTTGTGAACATAAAAAGATCAGACATCTACTGAGACTTCTGGCTTTAAGTGGATCATGAAGACATGCAAAAACACTGACGTGTACACCACTTGTTTCAGAAGTAGACATTGGACTGTGATCATTCTGCACTTTCTCTGTTATCATAATTTGAAACTGCATGTGACATTTATACTCCAATCCAGAGAAACCCAACAAGAAACATGTTACACGTGAGCTGCCTTAGACTACTCTGCACACTGACCGGCAGATTTTTATGACTGCTCAACATACAAATCACATTAATCACATTAACCATTGATAGTGATCATATTGTATTCCAGAAATTTTGATACCTTACGCACACAAGCTGTTCTAAAGACAAAAGAAAAAAAATCCTCCCATTGATATTTTCTGAGATTTGTGTCAATTGCAGCTAGATTTGGTTCACAGTTGCTGATGCACACTGCAGGAAAACCTCTTTGCTGCAGTAAACTTATAGCTCACTACTGGTTCATGTCATCACTTTGCAAGGACGACATGGAGACGCCACCCTGTTGTGTTTTTCAGGAGGTGTCAGCTCAAACCTCTCAGACCTCAGGTGATGGATTTGATGGCAGTGTCTGGCAGCGACAGGCCACGGCAGCGACAGTCAGATTTGCGGGTCACTGCTGAGCTATCGAGTATGCTGCACCTCCAACGGCGTTCGTTGCGATGCTTTGACCCCCAGCAGCTGTGAAACAACATGAAGATTTTCTTCAGGACAGCCTTCCTCAGAAGGATGTAAACCCAGGGGTCCAAGATCTGGTTCCACGTTGCCATTCGCACCATTGTCATCAGACCGAAACATGTTGACTCACCTGTGGCTCTGGTACTCAACATGAGGATATGAATCTGGAAGGATATTCACAGAATAATAAACAGTAACAAAAAAAAGTCAAATTTCACTGCAACAGAAATGACTTCTTGTCTGGAATTTGTCAGGCAACACTATAATAAAGAGAAAGAGAAGCAAAAGCAATGATTTAACCTGAATTTATTTAGAGATCTTCAAGCTGCAATTTCTTTTTAAATATATAAATCTCTTAATTTACCATAAAATACCCTTTAAAGAATGGAAATGGTGCATTATGTGTCATAAAACCTGTCAGCTACTGAAGTAAAACTATTTGCCTTTTATAGGTCCATCCTCATACAACGAAGACAGCTCTGCCTGCTGAGGCATAGACTCCACAAGTCCCCCGAAGGTTTCCTGTGTTACCAGGCAGCACATCGAACAGTTGTGAAGTCAGATTGAGAGTTCGGGAATCTGACGACCAAATTAACATTTTAATCATTTTGTCTTGTCCCTTAAAACATTTGTGAGGTCATTTTGTAGCAAACAAACCATCAAGGAGCATGCTGCTGTATTGAGGATGTTCATGAAATGCAACATTACCCAGACTATCATAAAGCCTCCAACAGCTTTCATGCCAGCTATATTACATTTTGCAGCCATTTATTGCCTTTAGAAATGATGCCCAGATGCATCCGATCCTGTCCTACAGTATTTGTGTTGATCCGGTTCTGAAACTCCCACATTCACCACACAGCCAGCAAAAAGATTTGCAGCAGCCTGGGTTGTTGCTGCTACTCTTTGAGAAGATGCCACGCAACATTGACTGAGTTGCCTGTTTCTTTGTTGTCTTTTCTTCGACTTTGTTTCTTAGTAACCACTGAATGAGATGTAGAGGTGCCCCCACCCAGTTGCTATCACAGTTTAATACTCCCTTTATGTCGCTCGGATCCAAATGCTTGCCCATTTTTCCTGCACATCAGTTTCAAAGACCAACTGTTCACTTGCTGCCTATATCCCACTGCTTATGCACAGACATCTTCAATGTTAGTTCTTTTTCCTATCAATAATTTTAAATGCCGTAACGAACTGGTCCATTGATGCAACACGACGCCATATTTAACTTCAGTCATCAATCTCTCGAATGTAACAGATAAAACAGATCACTGTCTCATAGCCCTGTTTTTGAATCACCATGATCTATGAAGTATTCTAAAAATCCATAAAGAAGGCATTAGAAGGTGTTTAAAAATCAATGCTACATAGGAATGTAAATGTATCATTAGATGAAAAGGAGGAGACTATTTGTACATCATGAATGATTAAAACTTTCATCTGATTTTGGAGGTATGGGTTGCAGAGACCATGTTACTAACTCAAATCAAAAAGTCTTGCAATGCTGTAGTACACTAGTTCTAAAAGTCTGAAATTGAACTGAAATGTTATTACCAGTAATGGACCCCAGCACACACAGGAAACCAGCATGATTGCCAGCAGCTGGCAGATCATCTCAATGTGGTGAGAGGTGCCTCTCGAGCCCTGTTTGCGGCGGAGTCTGCCCTGCAGCAAAGCACAACTTGAAAGTGTATTGCATCCAAAGGAAAGCATCAGTGCCAGCAACCCCAGCACGGAGAAGAGCAGAGGCAGCATCACATCCAGCCAGTCTTTGGGTTGCTCCATATGGAAGAAGCACCAGCTCCTGGAGCATTGAATCTCATAGGGCTTCTGCAGCAGCACAGG
The DNA here is from genome assembly GCA_036024015.1 of Craterocephalus amniculus. Lineage (NCBI taxonomy): Eukaryota > Metazoa > Chordata > Actinopteri > Atheriniformes > Atherinidae > Craterocephalus > Craterocephalus amniculus. Next base: position 7,588 of record JAVQJG010051309.1, on the reverse strand, counting down.
CAGCAAAGCCACCAGGGCAGCCAGCAGCCAGGTGAGCATCAGAAGCCTTTTACTGTGATGGTAGGCCAGTGTTGTGGAGTGGAAGATGGGATGGGTGACCCCAATCCAGCGTTCCAAAGCCATGGCACTACCCAGGAACAACGGGCTCAGGCCATAGAACACAATGCATGCCCCAAAAATGCTGCACAAGATGCCATGAGGGTCAAAAGTCTCCCACTTCCTTTGGTAGCAGTAGACATAAAGCACCAGGGAGCCGTTGATGAGGTGGCCCAGCAGATCTGTTATTACCAAACTACTGGCAAATAGCAGGAATGAAGCTTTGGACTTGATGCGGAGGTGGTTGTAAGATTTGAGTAGAATAAAGAGGGCAAAGCTGTTGGACAAGATGCCTGCAGCCATTGAGATGACAGATGCTGTGACAGACACTTCTTTATGGCAACAGGTGCTGTTGGTGGGTCTGACCTCTGGCCTGCAGCCTGAGTCTGAGCTCCCATTGGATGACATGACTGGTTGTCAAATCTGGAAGGAAATAGGAAGATTGGAAAGCAAACTTATGAGACATACTGTAAAATGGCTTTTAAGAAATGCATCTTTTATAATCTCCTTAAAAGCTGGTCTCTTTATTCATATTTCGGTCTGATTCGAGCAAGAGTTATAGTTTAACGTATTTTTAGGACAAAATCCGCGTGCAGATTCCGTTGCAACTTGGATGAGCTCACTTATGATGGTGAATAATAGCAAAGTAAACAATTGCTGACTATCGGTAGTATTTGAAAAAAAATCGAAATGATTCTATAAAAAAAATTATTATTAGACATTATAAGACAGTCGCAAAATGTTAAATTCAGGTTGCATGAAACTCCTTACCTCAGGACTTCTCTCCCCTCAGGAAAATAAAAGCTTTTTAATTCCCTTTATTTTAGATAGTCGGCGGGATGAAGGCGCGTTTCGTCAGCCTGTCCGTAAATGCCTCTGAACAAACCAAAGCCGCTCTCTTCAAATTTCTGCCTCCTTCTCTCTGCGCTCAGCAGGTGCCAATGCCTCAAAGAGAGCGCACAGATGAGCTGCGCAGACAGCAGCTCCAACTCAAACACAAACACACATATACACACTAAAACTGGTAAAACAAAACTATTTTCTGTGTCAACTTTTGGAACGTAAATCGGAGTACAAAAAACCCAACTAAGTTAATTATCACTCATAATTCAGCTGTAACCGCTTTAGTAAAACGACGCACCACATTCAAACCATAGCTAGATTTATTTCACGTGTAAATTTGACCAAATGGCTATCTCTCATGAGGTCCTGTAATCGTAAGGCAAGCCAGTTATTTGATTTTTAAATATCTTTGAATGTGTCAAATATTTTTCTGATTAAATAAAAAAAGGATTTAACGGACAAGTTTTTCTTTAAAAACATGCAGATTTTCCAACGACTGCTGTCAAACAAACCACGGCCCAAAAACAAGGTCAGACTCTCAAATATTTTGTTGGACCGTATTTAGCTTTGATTGTGGCACACGTGGCATTGTTTCTATCAGAGTCTGTTTATGCTCCCTAACAAACTGATACCTTTTTCCCTGGTTAGCCACACTGATGGTTTCCTTTTGGCTAAACAGCTGTTCAGTCCAAATCCCTGGAGTTCCCTTTGCATTACACATGTTTACATTTTCTTACTGTCTCTATTAAACACAGCCATGAGTTCTACTGTTGTTTTTCTTCAATTTGATTTCACCAAACATTTAGATGATCACTGATCACAGTCATGCAGGATTTTTTTTCCGACCACTTTCTAAAAGACAATGGTTTTCTGCAATCTCCTTAAGTATTAAGGAGATTAAGTGTTTAAACTGACATTTTTTCCAGGACCACAGGATGAGTCGTTGCACATGGTTGTTGAATGAAAATATTAGGCAACGCAAGTTTATTTGTATAGCACGTTTCATGTACATGACACGTCAAGGTACTTTACATAAAAAGAAGAATTAAAAACAGAAGTAAAATCACAAATAAGATAAATAAAGAAAGAAAGAAACCCACAGAGAAAAGAAAAATCACTTGAAAAGGCTGCAAACCGAGACTTTTTAAACCCTTATTAAGGGTTTGGAGTTAATTCTTTGACAAACAGGAAGCCAGTGTAAAGGGCCGAGGACTGGTGTTATATGATCCACTTTCCTGGTATTAGTGAGGACTCGAGCAGCAGCATTTTGGACTGACTGCAGCTGTCTGAGACCTGAGGACAGCGTTACAGTAGTCCAATCTACTAAAAATAAAATCATGGACAAGTTTTTTCTAAATTCTGTGGAAACATCAGTCCTTCGATTCTTAGTATGTTCTTTTAGTAATAATAGGCTGACCTAACAAATGTCTTGATGTAACTATTGAAGTCCTTGTCTGAGTCCATGACTACACCCAGGTTTCTGGCTCTGTTGGTTGGTTTCTAATTTGGCCATCTTTTAATCTTTCTTCTTTGGCTCCAAAAACTATAATTTCAGTTTCGTCTTCATTTAATTGAAGAAAGTTCTGACACAGCCAGTCTTTAATCTAATCAGTGCATCTGATTAGTGATTGTATTGGAATATAGTCTCCTGCTGTGATTGTCATGTAGATTTGTGTGTCATCAGTGTAGCTATGGTAACATATTTTGTTCTCTTTTATAATTTGAGCGAGTGGGAGCATGTAGATGGTAAACATCACTGTCCCTAAGATGGAGCCTTGGGGAACTCCTCAGGTTATTTTAATTTGCTCAGATTGATAGTATAGCCACAAAATAGCCCCTGTCTTTTCTTTAGCCCTACATTGCAGGGACTGCTGATTGGGAAACATGGTGTCATAATGTTGATTGATGGTCTGCTGACGTCAGTGAAGTGCCTGGGACAGCTTATTCAAACACTAGGTTATTGCTATTATATGGCAACCCAGACAACCTGTGACTCATCTGACTGACGCAATAGCAAAAACCACTTAATTTGGGAGCTTGTGTATTTCAGGCAAACTGTTCCTCATCATTGTCAAAAAACTTTCATTTGCGATAAATGAGAGTTGTTTTTTGTATTTACATCAGTACATCAGTTATTCTTTTTTTAAGCAGTCTGCTTTGCATTATTCTGATTTAGCAGAATTTTGATCATTCCTAAGAAACTAATTTGACTTGAGTGACTTTTTCTAAAATAAAGTTGAACTAAAGTTGAAATTTTATAAAAAATACTCTGGTCTATTGACATACAGTATGCATGTTTCAGAGTCAGTTTTCTTTTTAAGTCATAGTTCAAAAGAGGTTATGTCTTCTATTCTCTGTCATACTTTCTCTCCACAGTGTAAACTAAGAGGGTGAGTTTACAGTAACGCTTCTCTTTACTGTAGCTTCAGCACCTAATGCCATTCATTATTTTTCTTGAAACAGCATTTTGCACACAAGTTGTCACAGACAGAAAGACAATCATCTAGGTATTTGATTGATAAGATTAATCACATTTCAAAAAGTGAGGTTTTAGCAAACACATGTTCAAAACCCTGTGATATCTCTTATAAGACAGAAACATAGAAAACAACAATCCCACACTTTAGAAATAGAAAAAAACATACTTATGGATAAAAATCAGTCCTTGAGGTCACTAATTTCTTCTTATCATTTGATCATCTTCCGGCATGGCCCGCTTTCTGTTAAGTTTCACTTCTGATAAATTTTGACAGTTCTGACAGAAGTTCTGATATTTTCTTTTTGACCCATAAACACTGAGTTTTTCTAATAAGAGAGAGATCTTAATATGACTAAAAGTCATGCTGGGTTTCTTTGTAAATATACCGACTATTAATGAGAGTCCATTCGCTCCTGGTTAGCAGAACAATGCTGCTGAATTTAGCGACTGAGGACTGGAAGGTTTCAAATAACTCAGAGAAGAGAACAAAAGATGCATTCTCATCTTTCATTTACAATAAATAGCTTTCTTCTTGGTCTGAGAATGAATTTCACACTATCTGCTCTCATTGTGGCAACAGAACATCTTGGCAACTTGAAGTGGAAATGCAACCATTCTCTGAGCTCTTTTTATGTGGCCTGTTGGTTACTAATTACCTGATCTGGTCACTCCTGATGCAATCATGTTGGGTGACATTACACATCTTGAGTGTGGTGTCACACTCACAAGGAGGGGAGAGGCTGGTAACAATGCGAACTGAGCGCAGGCATGGGGGCACAATCACATTTTTTTGTTGGATGCATCAAATGGACCTTCTCTAATAGACGGGCTGCCTCAGTAGGGTTCAGATGGATCCAGGAGGAAATTGAGCAAAATGGGAAAATAATTCATAATGGAAGCTTTTTGCCAGTAACAGTGCTGCTTCCTTTTTCATATCTCCATTCAATCATTAAAGTCACTCCGGAGCTGCACACTCTGGAGATTTACAGGTAGCAAACACTCTCTGTTCTTGTACATTTTCTCTGTTCTATCATTTCTTGTCTCAGCCCACCATCAGGTCTCTGGCACCCTGACCCAAATGGTTAATTAGGCGAAAGCTGTAGCAAAGTAGTGGAAGTTGAAAAATGTGTCAAAAACATCAAGTCAAGAGAGGACACCTGATGAAAGCAGTAAGCTCAGTAAAGGAACATCCTCTAAAGGTTGGATGAGAGCCAAATTTCTCACATTTACTCCGTGTTCATGCACAACAGAAATCTGAACATGAAAGGTCACAACACTTATCTAGCAACCAGATTATCTAACACAAACAACAGTGTCAAGGACGCCTGTAGCATAGAAAACGGAGACGAGGAGATGTCAATGGATTGCGAGAGACAACAATTTATCCCACGAGCCTAGCGCTTTATTCTTTGGAGGGACGACATTTGGACATTTAGACATTTAGACATTTAGACAATCTATTTGTCACTGTTTTTTCCTCATCAAAACAATTGTTAATTGATTTCTGTTCTGTGCTCTGACTCAAACTTTATACATTTTCCAACATCAAGGACATTTTTGTCCTCATCTTATTCCAGATTTGTTCCTCTTTATACCATTTCATGTACAAACTGTACAGTTGTGTGATGCATTTGCATTTTTTTGTCTTTAGATACAAAAACCTTTTTAGATTCCTTCCATGTGGAACTATGGGTTTGGGAGGCAGACACACCCCTTGCATCTAAGATTAGATTAAAGATCTTAGGGCAGGTTCTGGTGACCCTCTTTTTCTATTATGCTGGTGTAGGACTAGATTGCCATCATTTTCTGTCATTAACTTTGTGTTCTTGTATTCATGATCATGGTCCTAGTGCTTTAGTGGTTGTGTCTCTGTCTTTGCCTCTCTCACCGCAACTAGCTGAGGTAACTTACTTATAACGTAACCTTGTTGTGAACGCAACCATAATCGGACAGCTGATCCTTTTTGTCTGGTCTCATGTTTTTGTGATCTTATGAATAAATGTGATGGAATTAGATTGTTCTTGATTGGATTTGTATTTAATTTCTCTGTAACAGAGATAATAAGAGAAGTCATGTTACAGAAGGCAGGTCCTTGATTTAAGAATTGTTATAATTATAGGTTCTTATGAAGTTTTGCTTTGTTTGTTCATACAGTTTAATTCAGGTTAGGTTTGGTTTACTTGTGTTCATTGTATAGGCTAAGTTCCAATCATGTGCTAGTGTTTGTTTTCTTTATGTATTTTGAAAAAGCCTATCCTTTGCCCATTGCTGTTCTAAAGCTTGGTTTGGTTTTTATGAAATGACTGATGTCCTGAAATAGGCCTTTGCCTTTATTAATGAGAGATTGTTTTCATCACCTAATAAGAAGTAGATGGTAGCTTTCTTTTTTCATATTATAGCTGTAACTTGGATTTAATCATCGTCGATGAGGAGTTGAGTAATGGTCATGCATGTCATTGACAACACACCAAGAATTCAGTGTATGACTAAAAATGAGAAACAGCAGTATCACTGCTAAATGCTTGATGCTAAAAGATAGCCTTAAACCATCCAGTCTCTATGTGGCCCACATACAAGCCAGAACATTATGTATAATGTTATGGTCAAGCCAAAACATTTTATAATGTAATTTGTTACACAATATTAAAGTTGCAGACCTCTACCCAATGTTGCATTTCAATTATAATGATAAGAGTCATGCGATGCTTCCTTTCCCATTTGTTATAGCTTGAAGTGTGAATGAAAAATGCAGAGAACAGAAGAAGCCACTGGGGGGCAGTGCAGTCTCGGAAAATACTGTCCTCCATCTTCATGTTCAAGATGTTCAATTAAACACATAACAAACGTTCTCTGGTTTTAAATAAGTAGGTAAAGAAATGAATGAAAGGTCTGTAAAAACTTAGGGAACGATCAGAACTGATCATGTACAATGAAACTCAGACAAGCAGCTCATGATCTCTTATCTCTAAACTAGTTCAGCTCCATAGGATGGTGGTATTTTGCAGGCTTGCTGATAAAGCTGAAATGTAATGAACAGGGCAGATCTGTAACTAGGCCAGCGTTGCTTATCATCATCAGGTATACAGCGTGCGATTTGTGCCATCGTGGTAACTGCTACTGAGAGGGAGAAACTGAGTTTACCCAGTGGCTGCTTTACTTTCTGAGGCATCAAAGCCAAACACACAGGGACCATTGAAGCTGGGCTCGACTAGAATATTGGGAACAGAGCTTGGAGGTTTGGAGAAATAAAGATTTATTACATGCAAACTTTATGATGGTCTCTGTTCAGATAGTAAATCTGTATTAAATGTAACCATAGGATTAACAGTTTCCAAATGATGAAAGTATTTGTTTGTGTGGTCTAAGGCAGACAAATCAGGATGAACATGTGCTTGGTCAATCATGATTTATTTAAATAAAGATTTTTCCAGTAAGATAAAAAGAATGAAAAGACTCAAACTTCAAAAGATTAAGAAACAGATAAGGTTTTTCATATCAAAGTTATAAATGACAATGATGGTAGCCTCATTTGCTAAACACCTCTCCATTCATGCTTTTAAAATGCAGCATGTCTTTCTGAAGCGCCTTGAACTAATGTTTAGTACAAATTGTTCACTTAGTATGACTTTCCAGCACTGCTTGGACTTTTTTCAGGGAGAAAAAAAACATTACAACAATAAGATTTCAGCTGGCTGCAGAGCAGAAGCTTCTGGTAAAATCAGAATGAACACAAGCACAGGCAGCAGGGTCTTTTTGCAGAAGTCCTTCCCTGCAGAGTAGGACATCTTGAATTCTGAAGGAAGAGAGATGGGGTGGGGTACCTTAGTGTAACCACTTACTAACAAAGATAACCGTTCTTCTTTGTATGTTAAATTGGCAGAGACAAAAAAAAATCAGAATTAAAGGCAACATTTGTTTTTGCAATATATTAGCTTGTTTAGACAAAAAAAGAAGGTAAAAAACATTTGACTTGAGAACAGCAAAACATGGCAACTAATGGAGCCATAGCGAAAGTTCAGACAGGAAGACTAGCAATGATCCTACACTCACCCTCTCAGTGTTGTCACCTTCTCCCTCTCTCACTCCTTTCATCCCTTTCTGCACTCTTTCCTTCCATCCTCTTTTACTCAAGTCCTCCCCTTTTCCAATCAGCGTTCGGCTCTTACAGCC